>JAREIK010003479.1:221484-350374 GCA_029783825.1 Sapria himalayana
ATATAATATTCATAAAAAATAAATTGAATTTCTAAAAATTTATAACCATTATATGTGTGTGTGTGTGTGTGTGTTTATGAAATACTATATTATAATATAATATTATTCTTTTATTTATGAATTAATATTATAAATTTATCCATAAATTTAAAATAATATGAAATATTATAAATTATTTATGGTTATACATTTATATAATTTATTTATGGATATAATAAATAATTTGTTTTTTTATAATGAAATAATATGAAAATTTGATTACCAATTATTAGTATTCATGGTTATTAGTAATATAATTTTTTAATCTTCATATTTATAACCCTTAATAATTTTTTTTTCTGAAATTCATTTCATTAATTTATAATTAATATTACAAAAAGTAACCATTAAAATTTAATAAATTATTAACAATAAATTTATTTATTTATGAAATAAAAATCTATTTAATTTTTTTTATTTAAATTATTTAATTTGTATAATTTTAGTTAGCTTTTATATTTTTGACTCTTTTTTTATATATTTAAATCCATTTTTTTTATTTATAGTTTCTGTGAAAAAAGAAGAGAGAAGAAGCAAAATGGGCAAATTCTACCTTTTTTGTTATCAAGTAAGATTATCAATGCTCTTTTCCTTCAGAATACTAAATATATTTATCTTTCTCTCTCAATTTGATTACCACTAGCTAAGTTTAATTTATTCAAATTATTCAGTTTTTGAATTTTATTTTAATTTTCTCCTAATTTTTCTTTTTCTTTATTCTATTTTCACATCACTTATATGATTTTGACTCTCCACCATTAATGAAACAACATATGTTTAATGTAAACTTTGTTCTTTTACTGATTAATTTTTTAGTGTTTTATGGATTTCAAATACTAAATGTAAGCTTATTGTTTTATTCTTCTGTTACCTAAGAAAAAAAAATTTGCTTAATGTATTATGCTTCAGTAACTTATGAAAAAACAAACACAATGTTTATGAGTTCTGTTTTGATTGTCTCCTAAAATATTATAAATAGATAACATTATATTTAAACTTTTATACATTTATATAATCATATGACATTATATATAAATGTTATACTTTAATATATATAAACGGATTACATTATATATAAACATTGATATGTTTATATAAAGATATAACATTATATATAAATAGTTATACATATGTATAAATGTTTATAAATATTTATACAACATTTACATAAAACTATCCATTTATATAATGTTTTATATAACATTTATATAGCGTATAAAATGTTTATACATATTTGTAAACATTTATATAACATATAAATTTTTATATAAATATATAATATATATAATGCTTATATAAATGTTATATATATACTATATAATATTTATATATGTGTTACATATATATTATTATATATATATCATTTATAAAATATTTTAAACACAACATTATATCTAAACACTTGTATATTTATATAATCATATGCAATTATATACAAAAGTTTATACTTTAATATAAACATGCAACTAAGATAATAGTGATGTGCAATATGATGCTTGTATGCATACACAAGAGATTATCCTTATAATGTATATATCATATGAAGAAATGATATATCATAAAAATTGAAGTTGTGTTCAAATCATATAATTGAAGTGCCTACAATTGTGCCATATTATCATACATGACCATGCACACTATCAACGAAAACAATACAACACAACTACAATTCCTATTGTGCAATTGAGGTGCCTACTACCATGCACAAACTCTTCTATCATGCATAACCATGTAACATCCTATTTATGGAGTTGATGCTCACCTCACACAGTAAGTGATAACAGTATATGCGGCATTACTATAATATGTATGCCCATGTCCTCTGTGTTTGGTACAATGTATGTTTTCTCATTTTTTTAGGATTTTGAACCCTTACATGCCTCAAGGTTTGTTTTCCTTAGAGTTTTAGCATTGATGCTATGCATAATTCTATGCCAACAATAAAACTTGATGAAAAACTCTGAGTAAAAAAATAACAGGCAATCCTCTCATAAAATATAATGGGTCAATGAATTGATGCAGTCTAGATGTTAGGTGCTTCCATCAATAATAACATAGAAATAATAAAAAATGTAAATAACACAAAAGGTATGATTATAAACTACAATTTGTTAGTAACTCGTGAGTTCAAAATTCATGAACAATGAAGTGTCTCACACATTATAAGGCTTTAGTTGTTTGATTTTTACGCTATTGTAGCATTCTATTGGTGACTATTATTTGTGTTGTGTTTACATGTTACACTCTTGAACTTTTATGATTTTGTTGTGGAACAGCTAGAACATTAGCAACTTATTATTGACATAGGTGCTTTGCCACTTATTGCGGACCTATTGAAGAGGCACCAAGATGGATCTACTTCTAGGGTAGTGAATAGCATCCTAAGATGGGCAGTTGATGTGATCACCAACCTTGCCCATGAGAATAGCAACATCAAAACTCATATTAGGTTGCTATTTTTAATGCACTCTCTTTTGACACTATGCACAATGTTTTCTGTAAATGAGTTATTTTTTAGGATAAATGGTGAGATACCACCTCTAGTTGAATTGTTGGATTTCTTTGATGCTAGAGTGCAAAGGTCATCTGTTGGGTCACTGAGAACCTTAGGTTTCAAGAATGAATAGAATAAAAATCAGGTGATATTCCTTATTGTGATTACTGATTTTTTATCATTTACTTTGCCATGAAAGAATAATGCATTTTTTATGACTTTTCAGATTGTATAGTGCAATGTTCTTCCCACTCTCATCTTAATGTTATGCTCAGAAGAAACTACTATACATTATGAAGCAGTTACTTTACTTAAAAATTGAGACCTCAATTTTTTTTTAGTTATCATTATTCTAAAATTTTGATCTTGGCCTTTGTTTTCTTATTTGGACCAATTATTTTTGTTATTGTAGGTAGGTTTGATTGGAAATTTGGTTCATTCATCTCCAAACATTAAGAAAGAAGTTCTGTCTGCTGGGGCATTGCAGCTTGTTATCGATTTGCTTAGATATTTTCATCTGTAGTATTTTGTGGAAAATTGAATCTCTATTTATTATGTATCTAATCATATTCTATTTTTATATCATTATCTAAAATTAATATCTGAATTTACTTTGATTTACTATAATTTTGATTTTTAAATTTGCTTTTAATAATTCTCTAAAGGTTTTTCTGATAAATAGCTTATGTTTCATTGAGAACCTGAGAGAAGCTACTTTATTACTGGGACAGTTTGTGGCAATTGATTTGGATTGCAAGGTAAGCTTATGTTGATTCTTCCTTCACTTGATTATTTTCAAGTTTGAGATAAATCATTATGTAAGAATTTTTTAGATTACTTTTTGTTTGGATTCATGTTTTGCGCTTAAGTTATGAGGAATAGGATGATCATAGAAAAAAGGAGTGCTCAAATATAATTTTTATGTATTCTTGTATTCATGTATTAAATAAATAATATAAAAATATATTGTGTAATGTAGTACCTTTGATAGGTCATATATTTTTTATGCTTTCATCATTTGTCATTGACTATGGCCATTGGGTCTTGTAACATAGGTCTAGAGTTTAGATGAAGTGACACAATCCTTAGGGAACTCTTATGAGCATTTTATCGTGGGTATGAGTGTCTAAATAGTTCAGCATGGCATGGTCTTATATGGCATGAGATCGTGGGTTTTAGTAAGTCTCATTTAGTGGCCCCATATGGCATTTGTGGTTGTGGTATGGGCTTGCCCAATGTGATAGTTGTGACCCATTACTCTTGCCCAAGCAATGTTTGTGCTAGGGTCATGGTCGAACAATTGTGACTCGTTACCCATGACAATATGGCATGTGTAGAGCTACTTAGGTCCTAGGCATGAGTTGTTTTTGGTCACTCATGACTCAAAACCTAATTAAATAACCCAATTATTTTGTTAAAATGGCTAATCCATCATTAATCATGTATAATATAAATAAGAAAACAAAAATTATACCATAAAATAGTGGTTGCGAGTTGTTGTGGGTTACATAAAATATTTTTTTAAGATAAAAATTATCTTTGTTTAAAATGTCATAGGTCACTTGTTCGATACTAATTAAAGGAAATTTTTGGTGCCCAACTAGGCTGGTGTGATGTGCATAGCATGGCACGGTTCCTTGGAGGGTAGGTCGGCATGGGTTCATGCCCAAAAATTACTCGGGTCTGGGCTGGTTGGTTCTGGTTAGGTCGGTCAAATTTTTACAAAATTAGGGGTTGGGCATCGTGCCGCTGTAGCCCATCGGCCATCACCGTGTCATCCCTCAGTCAGGTGTCGCTCGGTGCGTGGTCACCTTTGTCGTGCTCACGTGCCTAGCATGACACATGGGCCGTAAAACCCTTAGCATGGCACGACATGACTTGTACCGAGGGTCTAGTTGGCATGGGCCCATGCACATCACTGTAGCATTCCATGCTAGGCTTCAGGCCGGGCCTGGGGTGCCCATCCCATTTGACACCTATAGATGAAATCTCTTTGATTTTATGGCTAAGACAATTAATATATTAACCTCTCATAAACTATGTGTTGAGTTAGAGTTTTGTGTATTAGATATTATATTTTTTATAATCCTTAAGCTTAATTGCTTAAGCTTATAAAGACATAAAATAAATAATAATATTGTATCTAATAAATGCTCTACATCATAAGATTAATATATTTTTATTATTTATTTTAATTAGTCTATTCGTTATGTTCTTACTTATTTTTGGGTTTCGTATTCTTTCCTAGTAAAATTTAACATTAAATTTAGTTAATTAAATATTATAAATAATAGATTTGATCCATATAATGAATTAAATTTAGTATGTATAGTTACATAAATATTAATTCATCGAATCTTATAAGAATTTTGAATTTAAAAGTATTTGTATAAGAATAATACTATGATGACTAATCATCTGAGAAATTTTTATATTATATGTATTTGTTGGATAACATATCTTTATTCAATATAAGTATCTTTGTCCAAGGTATTGGGTTCGAGACTTATCATATGTATTCTTTACATTTTGATGGTAAGACATTGATATATGAACTTCTCCCAGACCTTATGTTAAAGCATAAGACTTGTGCGCTAGATATGATCTTTATATAATGAACTAAATATTTTAGATGATGTAGATAAACCTTTCTTCTCTACTGTCTTTCCTCAAGTAAGTAAAAGAGTTAGTATTAATAGTCGCAATTATACTGTATGGACAAATTCCAATATGATAAATAGAAAAAATACTAAATGAGAAATAAAATCTAGTCAAATATAGATGTTTAAAATATATATAACTTTAAAACTAGTACTGAAGTACTAGATGAGTTATCTAAGAAGATATGTTAAATAATTTACCAAAAAATGGTGCATTAGATCCTATATAATTTAAGTTTAGTATAATTATAATTGGACGCACTTCATCTTTAATATTTTTTTTATATATAACTAATAATTGATGATAAAAAATAGTAGGTTGATAATTAGTATGAGATCTTTACTAAAATTTGAACAAGATTTTAAATTTTTATATTTTAGTGAGAAATATATCCAAATTTTTTATCATATAATTTCAAAAATTATTTTTTGTTATATTGTAATAAAATATTAAAAGTGTCTGCACATTCAAAATTCAAGCCACACACTCAAAAATTTGTATTCTATAAGATTTTGGCATTGATACCATGTTGAGATTTAATGCAAAGTAAAAAAAAGAGTATTTGAGAAAAATATCCAACTTTTTATTACATAATTTCTAAAATGATTTTTTTAATATTGTAATAAAATATTAAATCTTTCTGCAAATTCAAAATGCAAGCCACACACTCAAGAATTTGTATTATAAACAATTTTAGCTATGATACTATGGTGAGAAACAATGCAAAGTAAAAGAAGAGTATTTGAAAAATCACATAATATAATGTATACAAGCCAAACCCTTATATAAGGGACTAATTGAATTATGATATCCCATTGGATGAATGCTCTTATACATATGCAAGAAAAAAATAAAATAAAAGAAAAAAAATATTAAATAGTAAATCACAACAAACCAAATCAAATATTATTTGCACTCATAGTATTTTTAGTTATATATTATATTTTCTTACATACATTCATATGAACACAATTCTAAGATATAGTATATGGGCATATTGTTGTTTCTAGCTTCAGTGCAAAAAGTTATGTTATCAGTTACTTATGTGTTTTAGTATATTAGTTACTTTTTGGAGACATTATGTTTACAAATTCATATGTTGATAATATTTTAATGTGATATTTAGACAATTCTACATGATATTAGTGAATATATTTATTAGTGAATATATTGTAGACATCTTCATGAATACACTTGGAGGATTGTAAATTTGTTTCATATCTTCTAACTTTGGTATTTAATGTATGTATGTAATATTCTAAAGGAGATTGTTGAGATTTAATTTAGTGCCTATATTTATTTTATTTATTTATTTTTTTTGTTACGTTGTAGGAGAGCACCTGACATGTGAACTCTTTCTATCATATATATGTTTATTTTTAATTATATATATATATATATATATTAGTTTTTGTAAATTAATGAAAATTAATTAATCTTTTCTTGTTCTTATTAGTTGCCCTCCCTTCACGAAAAACCTAAGGGGTGTACCCCTAATTTGTCGAATGAAACAATCTTTAAAGTTCAAGTACTCTCATAATACATGATTTATATAATAGTTACCCACTTTAGTAGCCTTGCAAGAAGTTAAATTGAGCTTTTGGGTGATTGAAGAATTTTTTTTATTAGGTAATTCCTTTACCCTTTAGACTCCTTTTTAAACTTCTCACTAATATTTGAAGAGATAGAGTTATCCTAATAAAGAGATTTCCACTCATTCATGTAAAATTTAATTTCACTTGTGCTAAGCTCTTAAGTGATAGATCTCTTGACATACTCAGTTTTTTCACTGTTTTATTGATCATGACTAAAAAATAGTCAATTCATTTGATTCTTTTGAACTTATCTTTTGGATGTTTTCCAAAGTAAACAAATAAATTTTAGTATTAATCTTCTACTTGATGGAATACTTTTTTAGTCATATTTATTTATTTAGTGTATTAATATTTTTTTTATTCATTTGAAGCCTTATTAAACTTTTGTATGAGATACTTCTCATTTAGAATGACAAGTCATAATAAATGATATATATTTTCATTCATTCAAATGTATTGGATAATAATTTATTTTAATATTTGTGATTTTTTTATCATTATTCAATAACAAGTTTATTTTTGATGAGAATGAAATTCAACTAAAGGCTTCTTGCAGGTAAAGTGTTATACATTGATAGATGTGTTATGTTATTTTAATTTTTTATATCTAGTAGTTAAAATGATCTTATTTTGATTTCCTCTTTCTTCAATCACCTCTTATAGGTTCTTATTATAATTTGTTATGAAAAATATTTTTTATTATAATTTTGATGGGGTTCATATGAAATAATTACTTGATTTTTTTTATTTATAAGATAAGTTCTATTTGTTACCTATGAAAAGCTTTATATTATTGATATATTTTCCATGAGCAAGATTGATACATTCTATGCAATTGTTTTCCCTTAAACATAATACATTTAAATCTAATTAATATTTTGTTTCTATGAAAGTTGAAATGCAAAGCTTTTGAATATTTTTATATATTTTTGGAATAAAGATAACATATTTTCATAAAAATTAATTTTATTTCACAAAAGATATATTTTTTTATCTATTAGATATGAGAGTGTCATAAAAAAGTTCAAATATCTTGTAATTATCTAATTTTATATTACATATATTATCTATATAATTAGATTTATAAATTTTTTATAAAAAATTTATATCATGTTGTATTTACTATACTTAGACATGTGAAAAAGCTATGAAAAATTAAGATCTATTTTGAGTTAATGAACATTTTTCACTTTGTTCTCACATACACTCTATCTGAGCTCCTCTTAGCATTGATAGTAAATCCATCATAATTTTTATTTGTATAAGAGAGTCAAGTTAGTCTTTTGGAAAATGCAAAATATAATGACATTTGAGGAGATAGAGATTTATATATGAACATGTGTTGAGAGAATATATTATTTATGTTGATTTTTTTATTTTGGATACTTTTGTTGAGATTACTCAATTTGGGCTATACTCATTATTTTTGTCCATTATATAAGAATTTTATTTGTATGACATTTTGATTATCGAGTCTTAATTTTTTTTGTATTTTAATTGTTAACATTATATTAGATGTATAGATATATATGTGAGGTAGAAATTACAAATCCTAGAAGGTCACCCTTAAAATTGATGTAGATTGAACCTGGGCCGAGAAGAGAAGAGCAGATAAGACCAGAAGAACACCAAATTACAAATACTAGAAGGTCACCCTAAGCCTCTATCTACATTTTGTAGAGGAAGCTTCGATCAAGGATAGGAACATGCTCAATGAAAAGAACTATTTATATGCTGCTCATGAAAAGAATGAAAAGGCATCGGTAAAGTACTTGAGATTGGGAGATAAACTTGTTGTAGATGCTTTAGCTGTTGGGTTTGGTCAATCAGCACATCTAGAAATTAAGTAATATTTTCTTATGTATGTCTGCTTTTGTTTTGGGTTTAGAGCGTGACTTTCATTAGTTTATAATATTGTGGCTTTGATTCGTGTTTTCAGTGTCGATAGGTATGTTGTTGAAGAAGTTCAAAATAATTTTTTTGAGCAGTACTAGATGAAATACAATAGAAGATGTCCTATATGGAGTCACCAGTTAGCAACCTTGACGAGACTGATAACACACAGAGTTTCAGTAAAGAAACCATGCAGGAGAGTCTAGCACAAATACATACGCTAATGATGAGGATGATGATCATGTTTTAAATGATTATATACCTATGTTATGATTTTGTTTTAGCAATGTAAAAATTGTATCAGTTAAATTTATAAATTGCTTTTGCCTTTTGTTAATTATAAACAATTGTTTATAGTATATGTTATAATTCAATTTTATATACAAATTTAAAAATATGTAATCAAATTTTTTGTAAAAAAAATTGTGAAAATAGATTTTGGAATGAAAATAGCTAGAGAATTTTTCCTTGTTAATTTAGCTAGGGAATTATCTATATATATTAAGTCAAAAAATATTAATTATTATTCTTAATTATAATCAAAATTAGCTAGGGAAAAATAATTAGCTAGGAAATTTTCGTCGTTAAAAATTTACTAGGGAATTATAATTTCTCGTTAATATTTTGCAACGAGCACGTAACATGGGATAATTTTTGTTATTATTCTATCTATTTATCTATCTATCTATCTATCTATCTCTCTTTTTATATAACTATATATCTATCTATCAGTCTTTATATCTATTTGTCTATCTATCTATTTATCCATATTTATATTAATCAATCAATCTATCTATCTATATATCTATCTATAATAATATCTATCAATTTGTCTAACAATCAATCTTTCTATATAACTATCAATCTGTTTATCTATTAGTCTCTATATCTATTAGTCTATCTATCTATCTATAAATATATCAATCAATTTGTCGATCAATCAATCAATCTATCTATCTATCTATCCATCTGCATATCTTTCCATGTATCGGTCTATCTATTTGTCTATCAATCTATCTACCAATCTGTCTATTTATTTGTCTATATATCAATCTAACTTTTTGTTTGTCTATTTTTCTGCCTATCTATTTGTCTATTTGTCTATTAATCTACTTGTCTGTATGTGTGTCTAACAATCAGTCTTTCTATCTATCTTTCTATGTATCTATCTATCTATTTATCTGTCAATCTTTTTATTTCTCTATCTATCTGTCTATCTATATGTCTATCTATCTATCAATCTATCATTTCATCTATCTTTCAATCAATCAAAATATCTGTCTGTCTATCTATTTGTTTATCTTTCTGTATATCTATCTATCTGTCTGCTTATCTATATTTTTGTCTATCTATTTGTCTATCGACCAGTCTATGTATCTATCTATCTATATGTCTATATATATATATATATCTATCTATCTATCTATATCTATAACTATATATCTTTCTATCAATCAATCAATCAATCTGTCTGTATATCTATCATTCTATCTATTTGTCTATCTATTTGTCTATCTATCTATATATAATTTTTTCCATCTGTGTATTTATCTGTCTATCTATTTTTCTATCTATCTATCTATTTTTTATCTATGTGTCTATGTATCCATCTATCTAATTATCTATCTATCTATCTATATATAATTCTTTCCATCTATGTATTTATCTGTCTATCTATTTTTCTATCTATCTATTTATTTTTTATCTATGTGTCTATGTATCCATCTATCTAATTATCTATCTTTTATGTATCTATCTATTTGTTTGTCTCTATCTATATCTATTTATCTATCTATAAATCTCATTTCAATCTTTCTATTAATCTATCTTTTAATCTAACTATCAATCTTTCTATCAATCCATCTATCTATCTGTCTATATATTTGTCTAACTATCTGTCTTTCAATCTATTTATCAAGCTGTCTATTTATCTATCTATCTAATTATCTTTCTTTATATCTTTCTATATTTCTATCTATCAATCTATCTATCTATCAATCTATTTGTCTGTATATCTGCTAGTTTTTTAATTTGTTAGTTAGTTAGTTAGTTTGTCTGTCTATCTATCTATCTATCTATCTGTATATCTATCTGTCTATCTAATTGTCTATGTATCTGACTATCTATTTGCCTATCTATCTATCTATCTATTTATTTGTCTATCATTTTGTCTATCTATCTATATATCTGTCTATATATCTTTCTATCTATCTCTTTATCTATCTTTGTATCTATCAATCTATTTATCTATCTATATATATATCTATCTATTTATTTAACTTTCTATCTATTTATCTATATATCTATCTATCTGTCTATCTATCTATGTATCATTCTGTCTATCAATTTGTATATCAATGTGTTTCTCAATCTATCTTTCAATATGTCTATTTATATCTATTTATCTATTTATCTACTTTTATCATTCTATTTATCTATTTGTCTATCTAATTGTCTATTAATCAATATATCTATATATATGTCTATTTATCTATCTATTTATCTGTCCATCTATCTATCTATCTAAATATCTTTTTGTTTATCTATCTCTCTATCATTATGTCTATCTATGTGTCTATGAATCTGTGTTACAAACTATCTATTTGTTTTTTTTTGTCTGTCTATCTATCTATCTATATATATATTTGTCTATCTCTTTGTTTGGTTGTCTTTCTACCTGCCTATATTTTGTCTATCTATCTGTCTATTTACCTACCTACCAGATTGTCTACCTACATGACTGCATGCCTATCAATTTATCTCCTTATCTAACAATCTATCAATCTATTTGTGTGTCTTTTTGTCTATCTGTATGTCTATCTTTTTGTCTGTCTAACTATTTGTCTATCTAATTATTTATTTATATATCATCTATCAATATATCTCTCTGCCTAACTACTTGTCTATCTATCTATCAATTATTTGTCTATCTATCTATCTACTTATCTATCTATCTATTTTTGTATTTATATGTCTACCTATCTGTCCATCTATCTATATATCTATCTGTATATCTACCAATCTGTCTATCTAACTATCTATATGTCTATCTATTTATCTATCTATCTATCTGCACATATATATATATATATCTATCTATCTATCAATCAGTCTATCTATATGTCTATTTATCTGTCATTCTATCTATATACCTATTTATCTCAATCAATCAATCTATCTATCTAATAAACTATCTATCTATCTGTCTGTCTATTTATGTATTTACATCCCTCTCTATATATCTATCTATCTATTTATTTATCTATATATCTATCTATATATCATTCCATCTAGCAATTTGTCTATTAATCTATATATAAATCTTGTTATCAATCATTCTATCATTATATCTATTAATCCATCAATCTATTTGTCCAACTATCAACATATATATCTATATGTCTATCTATGTATCTATCTATCTGTCTATCTATCTCTCTTTTAATATGTCTATTTATGTGCGTATCAATCTTCAAATAAAACTATCAATCTGTCATTTTGTCTATATATCTATCTAACATTCTATTTTTCTATCTCTTTGGTTGTTAGTGTATCTATCTGCCTATTTTCTTGTTGATCTATCTGTCTATTTGCCTACATACCTGATTGTCTGCCTACCTGACTACCTACCTATCTATCTAACTATCTATATATCTATCTGATCTATTTGTGTGCATTTTTCATTTGTCTGTCATTCTTTCTTTTTGTCTAACTATTTGTCAATCTATCTGCACACACACATATATATATATATATATATATATATCTTATAATCTATTTATTTTCCTAACTACTTGTCTATTTATCTAAAAATTTTAAGTTTATCTATATTTCAATCTATCTGTCTATCTATCTGTAAATCTATCTGTCTATCTATCTATCTATCTATCTATCTATCGATCTATGTGTCTACCTATCTATTTGACAATCTCTCAATCTATCTATGTGTGTATCTATCTGTTTGTCTATATGTCTATATATATGTTTCTCTATCTTTCTATATATCTATATATCTATTATTCTATCTATCTATTGATCGATTTATCTATCAATCTATCTTTCTATCTATCTATATATCCCTTTATATATCTATCTGTCTATCTGTCTTTCTATCTATATGTCTATCTTTCTATCACAATATATATTTGTCTATCTATCTATCTATTTATCTGTCTGAATGTCTGGCAATCTAGCTAGCTATCTATCTGTCTATCTGTCTATCTTTTGACTTTTTTATCTATCTATCTAACTCTATAACTATCTATTTGTATATCTATCTATCTATGTATCTATCTATCTAATTATCTATCTATCTATTTTTCTATCTATTTGTCTATCTATTATCTTTATATCTATCTATCTATCGCTCTCCCTATCATTCTGTTTATTAATTTGTCTATCATTCTATCTTTAAATCATTCTATCAATATGTCTATTAATCTTTCTATTAAACTATCTATCAATCAGCAATATGTCAATCAATCTTTATATTAAACTATCTATCAAAAAGACTATCAATATGTTTATCATTCTATCTATCAATCTATCTATCTTTCCATCTAACTATCTTTATATTGATCTATCAATCTATCTTTTTATCTATTAATCTATCTATACATTTGTCTTTTAAACTGTCAATTTATATGTATATTTGTCTTTGTGTTTATCTGTCTTTCTATTTGTTTGTTTGTCTATCAGTCTATCTATCTTTAAGTTTGCCTATCTATCTATTTATTTGTCTATCTTTCTACCTATCTGACTGTCACCCTATATGGCTGCCTACATATCTATCTATCTATCTTTCTATCTGTTTATCTAACTACATGTCGATCTATCTATTTGACTTTATTTTTGTTTGTCTATCGATTTGTTCATCTATTTGTCTATCTAAATGTCTATTTAACTATCGATCAATCAATCAATCAATCAATCTGCCTATCTATCTATATATTTATCTAACAATCTATCTGTCTATTTATTTACCTATTTGTCTATATATCTCTCAATGTCATTGCCTATCTACCTCTCTATGTATTTGTCTATATTTATGTCGATCTAATTATTTATCTATCTATATATCTATCTATAAATCTATTTATATGTGTGTATATCTATATGTTTATTTGTCTAATAATCAATCTATATATTTATCTTTCTATATGTCAATATTTTTGTCTATCTATTTATCTATCTAACTATCTATATATCCATCTGTCTATAAATCTGTCAATCATTCAAACTATCAAATTGTTTATCAATCTGTGATTCAAACTTTCATTATGTCTATCAATTTGTCTATCAATCTAATTATCGAACAGGCTATCTTTTTTTCTATCAATCAATCTGTCAATCAATCAATCTGTATGTCTATCAATTTGTCTATAAATTTTTCTATCAAACTATCTATGTATATGTCTATTTTTCATTGTGTTGTATGTTTATCTTTCTTTCTATTTGTTTATTAGTCTTTCTGTCTATCTACCTATCTATCTATCTTTCTATTTGTTTATTTTCTATCTACTTGCCTGCCTATCTACCAACTTAGTTGCCTGCCTGTCTATCTATCTATGTATATATCTATCTATCTATTTGCTCTCTATCTATCTATTTGCCATTATATCTATCATTCCATCTATTTGTCTATCTAAATGTCTATCAATCAATCAATCTATCTATCTATCTATGTATATGTCTATCTAACTTTTTATGTGCTTTCTATCTATTTGTCTATCTTTCTATCAATTT
The DNA here is from genome assembly GCA_029783825.1 of Sapria himalayana. Lineage (NCBI taxonomy): Eukaryota > Viridiplantae > Streptophyta > Magnoliopsida > Malpighiales > Rafflesiaceae > Sapria > Sapria himalayana. Next base: position 235,912 of record JAREIK010003479.1, read on the forward strand.
ATCTATCTATCTATCTATTTATTTATATATCAATCTATCAATCCATCTTTCAGTCTAATATATATATATCTATCTTTTTTTCTATTTGTCTAACTATCTATCTATATGTCTATCTATCTTTTTATCTATGTGTCTATCTATATATCTTTCAATAGATATGACTATCAATATTTTTATCTATTTGTCTATCTTTCTATCTAATTGTCAATCTATCTATTTATCTATCTATCTATCTAATTATCTTTCGATCTATTTGCTATATATCTATCTTCTATCTTTCTATCTACTTATTAATCTATATATATCTATATCTATTTATCTATCTGTCTATCTATCTTTTTATCTATCTATATATCTATCTATTTATCTATGTATCTATCTATGTATTTGTCTGATAATATGTATATATATATATATATATATCTCTGTATCAATCAGTCTATCAATCTATCATTATGTCTATCAATCTGTCTATCAATCTATATCTCAATCCATCTTTCAATCTTTCTAACAATATGTCTATTAATAAATATACCTATCTATCTATCATTTTGTCTATCAATTTGTCTATCTTTCTATATATCTGTGTGTCTATCTATCTATCTATCTATCTATCTATCTACCTATCTATCTGTCAATCTAATTGTCTATAAAAATATGTGTTTGTATGTCTACCTATCTATTTGTATGTCTATCTGCCTGCTTGATTATCTGCTTGTATGGCTACCTTCTTGATTGTCTATCTATCTATCTTTATGTCTATCTATCTACATGTCTTTCTATCTAACTATCTGTTTATCTATCATTATATTTGTATATATATATGTCAACCTATCAGTATGTCTTTCTCTCTTTGTTTCTATCTACCTATCTATTTGTCTATCTTCTTATTTATCTATATATCTATCTGTATATCAATCAATCAATCAATCTACATATCTAAATATCTATCAATATGTCTATCTATCAATCTATCAATAAATAAATAAATCAATCTATCTATCAGTCTATCAATCTATTTGTCTATCTTTATATCCTTTTATGTATCTATCAAATGAGTATCTATCTATCTATTTTTCTATCTATCAGTCATTCTATCTATCTGTCTATCTATATATCTATCTTTATTTCTTACTATCGATCTATCTATCTATCTATCTATTTATTTATCTTTCTGTCTATTTATCTGCCTATCAATCCATCTATCTATTTATCTATTTATCTATCAATCTTCATATCTATTTGTCTTTCTGTCTGTCTATATATCTATCTATCAATATATCTATCAATCTATCAATCAATATATTTGTCAATCTATCAATATATCTATCAATCTATCTATCTATCTATTTATTAATCTATCTATCATTCTTTCTATCAAATTGTTTATCTATCTATCTATCTGTTTATTTATCTCTTTATTTATCTAGTTTGCTCTCTATCTATCTATCTATCTATCTATTTGTTTATCTATATGTTTGTTTGTGTGTCTATTTATCTTTCTATTAGTTTTTATATATACCTACCTTTTTTTCTTTCAATTTATCTATCTATCTTCCTTTCTATTTGTCTATCTTTCTATATGTCTAACTATCTATCTATATTTTTGTCTATCTATCAATCAATCTGCCTATCTATCTATATGTCTATTTATCTATCTATCTATATATTTATCTACCTATTTATCTTTCTATCTATCTATCTATATGTCTATTAATCTACCAATCTATTTGTCTATTTACATATCTATCTATTTGTCAATCTATCTTTCTATCTATATGTATAATTATCCACCTATCTATTTGACTATTTATTTATCTCTCTATCTATCTTTCTACCTATCTTTCTATCTATATATCTTTCTAATAATCTATCAATATATTAGTCTATCTTTTTCTATATCTTTGTGTTTATCAATCTCTATCAATCTGTTTATCTATCTATCTATTTATCTTTCTATCTATCTACTTGTTAGTCTATGTATTTGTCTGTCTATATATCTATCAGTCTATCTGGCTCTATTTCTATCTATCTATTAATTAGTCGAGCTGTTTGTCTATTTTTCTATGTAATCTATTTATCTATCTATCTTTCTATCTATATAATTAATAATTGGTTTATCAATATGTCTTTCAATCATTCTATCAATTTATCTATCTATATATCTATTTGTCTATCTATTTATCTATGTATATATTTTTCTATCTATTTATCTATGTATATATTTTTCTATCTATCTATCTATTTATCTATCTTTCTCTCTTTCTATCTATCTATATGCCTATCTATGTGTGTGTGTGTGTGTTTATATATTTTCTATCTCTTTATTTGTCTGTCTTTCAATATATCTATCTATCTATTTATATATCTATATGTTTATCTACCTATCGATTTTTTGTTTATCTATCTATCTATCCGTCAATCTATCTATATATCTATATATCTATCTTTCTAACTTTCTAATAGTCTTTTTGCATATCAGTCTATTAGTCAATATATCTATCTATCTATCCATCCAAATATCTATTTGTTTAATTATATATTTCTCTTTTTGTTGATTTGTCTATCTATCTATCTATCTTTTTGTCTATCTTTATATCTGTCTATCTATCTATTTCTATCAGTATACTAGTCTATTAGTCTATTTGTCTATTAGTCTATCTATCTACATATCTATTTATCTGTCTATTTGCATATATATTTATCTATCTATCTATATATTTCTCTGTCTGCCTATATATTTATCTATCTATCTATCTATCTATCTATATTTCTATTTATCTATCAGCATATCTTCCGATCTGTATATCTATCTGTTTTTCTATATCTCTATTTGTCAATTTGTTTTTCTACCTCTCTATATTACTATGTTTCTATTTGCCAATATATCTATGTATTTATCTATCTACCTATCATTGTATCTGAATATATATTTATCTATCTACCTATTTATCTGTCTATCAATCTATTTGGATATCTATCTACCTTTTTATATGGCTATCTTGCTATTATATATTTGTCTTTATATCTATCTATCTATGTTTCTATCAATATATCTATCTATTTGTCTATCTATCTATTTATATATTTATTTATTTTATTATCTATCTATCTGTCTATTTGTCTATCTATCTATCTATTTTATTGTTTATTTTATTTTCTATTTATCGATCTATCTGTCTATTTTCTATCAATCTTTAAATCTCTTGTTTGTATCTATCTATAAATTTCTATCTATCTATTTATCTATCTGCTATCTATCTATCTGTCTATCTATCTATTTGTCAATTTGTCTATCTATCTTTCTATTTATTGTTCTAAATTATTATATGTCGATCTATCAATTTTGTAACTATCTAAGTGTCTATCTTTATATCTTTCTAACTATCTATCCTTTAATCTATCTTTCTATCTATTATTCTATTAATAAATCTATCTATCTGTGTATTTATCAATATATTTATGTAGTTATCAATCTATCTATCTGTCTCTCTGTATTTTATCTATATGTCTATCTGTTTAATAGTTTATATATTTTCTATCAATCTACCTATTTATCAATCTTTATATCTCTATATGTACCTATTTATCTATTTTTCTATCTATATCTATGTCTATTTTTTAATCAATCTATCAATCTATCTGACTATATGTCTATCTTACTGGCTAACAATCTATCCGTGTATATATCTATCTATCTATTTAATTAACTATTTAACTATTTATCTATTTTATGTCTATATGTCTAATGGCTACCTATCTAACTATCTAATTATCTATCTTTATATCAGTCTATATATCTATCTGACTAATTATCAATTTGCCTATCTATTTATTTGTATGTCTATCTATGTATCTATGTATCTATATATCTATCTATCTATTTAGTTATCTATTTGTCTGTCTATCTATCTATCTATCTAACTATCTATATATTTATCTATATATCTATCTATCTTTATATATGCTTATGTATCTATATCTTTATCTATTTATATGTCTAACTGACTATCTATATGTCTAACTGACTATCTATATGTCTATATGTCAATCTGTCTATCTGTGTATCTTTTTATCTATCTAAATGTTTATCTTTCTATCTATCTATCTGTCTATTTGTATGTATGTATGTCTGTCTATATATATGTGTGTGTGTGTGTGTGTGTAAGATCTATTTATCTATTTATCTATCTCTTTGTCTATCTTTCTATCTATCTATCTATTTATCTAAATTCGATCTATATATGTCTATATTTATCTATATATCTACCTATCTCCCTATCTGATAATATATATATTTGACTATCTTCTATCTGACTATTTGTTTATCTCTAAATCTATCAATTTGATTATTTGTCAATTTGTCTATTTATCTATTTTTCTATATGTGTATTATTATATCTATCTATTTATCTATCTATCTGTGTGTGTGTGTGTGTGTGTATATATATATCTATCTATATGACTATATCTATCAATATATCTATCTGTCTATCTATCGAATTATCTATCTATATACCTATCTATCTATCTATCTATTAGTCTAGTTGTCTATATATCTATCTTTCTTTCTTTCTTTCAATCTATTTGTTTATCTGTATTTCTGACTCTCTCTATTTTCCTTCTTGTCTATCTGTATATCTGACTTTCTCTATATTTTCCTTCTTGTCTATCTACCTATATGTCTAATTGTCAATCTGTTTATCTTTGTATCTATCTATCTTCTATGCCTACATCTCTATCTATATGTCTATCAATATATCTATATGTCTATTTATATATCAATCAAAATATCTATCTATTTAACTATTTATATATCTGTAAATGTTTCTATGTATCTCTTTATCTACTTGTTTATCTGTCTATCTATTTATTTGTTATTTGTCTATCTTTGTTTTTGTTATTTATCTATCTTTCTATTTATCTATTTGTCTATTTCTCTATCTATCTATCTATCTTTCTATCTATCTGTCTAGTTGTCTTTCTCTCTCTCTTCATTCATTTATTAGGCTATTAGTCTATCTATCTATCTATAAGGCTATCTATCTCTTTATCGATCTATCTGTCTATCTTTCAACCTGTATGTCTACCTTTTTATTTGTATATCTAGCTTTCTATCTATCTTTATATCAATCTTTTAGTATATAAGTTTATTAGTCTATGTGTCTATTTATCTATCTATCTATATATCAAACAATTGATCCATAAGTCTAACTATTTATCTATCTATCCATATACTTATCTATCTATCTATATGTTTATCTATATATTTACTTATATATTTATCATTCTATCTATCTATCGATCTATATGACTATCTGTATTTCTATCTATCAATCTATCTATTTATATGTTTATTTATATATTTGTTTTTATGTATATATGTCTATCATTCGATTTATGTAACTATCTAACTTTTTATCTTTCTATCCATCTAACTGTCTAACTATCTTTTTGTATATCAGTCTATTAGTCAATATGTGTGTGTGTGTGTGTGTGTCCATTTGTCATTCTGTATACCTGTCTATTTGTCTATCTATCTATCTGCCTATCTGTTTATCTATCTATGAATCTATCTATCTGCCTATTTGTGTGTGTGTATATATATATATATATATATATATATATATATATATATATATCTATCTATCTATATGTTTATCTATCAATATATCTATATATCTATTTGTCTATATGTTTAGCAATTTATCTTTGTATCTATCTATTTGCCAATCTGCTTATCTGTTAGTCTATCTATCTATCTTTTTGTCTAATTATCTTTTTGTCTAATTATCTTTTTGTCAATATGTCAATCTCTTTATCTATCTATATCTCTATCTATTTATCTCTCTATCAATCTATTAGTCTAATAGTCTATAAGCATATGTGTCTATACATCTATCTTTTTGTCTATCTATTTATCTATCTCTTAATATATTTGTCTAACTATCTTTATGTCTATCTCATTATTTGTATATTTATCTATCTATTTATCTTTTTATCTATATATCTGTCTATATGTCTAAATTACTATTTGTCTATTTGTTTATCTATTTATGTATCTATTTGTATATCGTTCAATCTATAAATCTATCAATCAATCTATCTATTTATATTTCAATGTTTCTAATTCACTAACTAACTAATAATATATCTGTCTAACTATCTATTTGTCTATCTGTCAAATTATTTAACAATCTTTCTATCTAATAGTCTATCAATCTATCTATATATCTATCTATTTATATATCTATCTTTTTATCTATCTATGTATCCATCTATCTATCAATGTGTTTGTCTATCTGCTTGTTTATTTCTTTCTGTCTATCTATCTATTTGTTTATCAATTTATATTTCTATCTATCTATTTTTCTATCTATCTACATATCTATCAATCAATCAATCTATCTATATATTTGTCTATCTATCTATTAATCTATTTATCTATCTATATATCAATCGATTTGTTAATCTATCTATCAATTTATCAAACTATCAAAATGACTATATGTTTATCATTTTATCTATCAACAAATAGATAAATAAATACATCAACAAATAGACTATATTTATCTATCGATTTGTTGATTGATATATACATCATTTAGTCAAATAGATAAATAAATAGACAGATGAATAAACAGATAAATAGACAGACCGACAGATAGATATATAGATAAATAGATAGATTGATAGATTGATAGATGATTGATAGACACATAGATACATATACAGATAGATAAAAGATAGATCAACAAATAGAATGATACAAAGAAAGAAAGATAGATAAATAGATAATTAAATAGATAAACACATACACACAAAAATACACAAATAGATAGAAAGATAGACAGATAGATGATTAGACTGATTTACTATATTGTAGTTAGATAGTTTGATAGATATACATATAGAAAAATAGATAGACTATATTGTAGTTAAATAGTTAGGTAGCAATACATCATTGCTACCAAAGTGACAAAAATATAATAGATTCAACTTAACCTAATTTTGTAACTTATTTTATTGTAAAACTTAGTCCATTTGTCCATTTTATCTAGATTGATTTATGAGGCATGGATCAAGTCATTCTCACATCAATCTATATGTTTTTTGATCTTTGAGTAGACTAACTTTAATAAATAAGCTCAATATCTCATATTGACTTATTTGAGCATGGTCGGTAATTTTACTTGTCCTCTCAATAAAGGGGCTAACTAATATCACTTCCATTATATAGAAGTGACAAATTCCATATACATCAATCACATCTCTTTGCACAATTTATTATATACATGGTAAATAACTTTATAACCATCCTTGTTACAGGTGGTATTTGCTGAATCTAAAGTTTGCAACTCCTTATGTAGGGAACTATAGTGACTTCAAGTCAAATGATACTTCATACTAATAGTCATTATGATAATGTGTATGACACTTATATAACAATCCATGCAACATTCTCATAGTGGGCCAGTTCAATATATGTTATCCAACATATATTTATGTGTTAGCTTAATATCTCAAAATAGTTAACCTACATGCTAGGCTTAATGTATTGGTGTTGCCCTTAAATATTAAATCTTGACTAGGGATAATTTAGAGTAGTATTCCATAGAATATATCATCCTAGAACATTATTATATTCATCTAATATTTGTACATATCTAAATATATATAATAATAATAAAATAATGCTTTTTTTACATAAATGATATGATACAAAAATCCCAACAAATCATCTAATGATTGACTTTTAGGGTATACTCTAACAATCTCCCACTAGCACTAAAGCTAATCACTAAAGTATCTGATACTTAGTGACCAAGTGTGACCATCATGCTACCTCTATGCTAAAGCCTTGGTCAATGGGTCTATTATGTTGTCATCTGTAGGTACCCTGCATATCTTTATATATCCTCTATCAATAATCACTCAAATGAGATGGAACCTCCGAGGTTGTGTTTGGATCAGTGATGAGATCTAGTTTTCTTAGCCTATGCAATAGCTCCATTGTTGTCACAATAAAGGTCTATTTGATTAGTTTTTCTAGGAACTAAATCAAGTTCTACGATAAAATTTTTGATCCAAATAGCTTCTTTTGACACATTAGAAGCAACAATATACTCAGCTTCTATAGTATAATCAATAACTATATCTTTCTTTGAACAATTCCAGCTCATAGCACCACCATTTAAGCAGAATACATAACCTAACTATGATCTTGAATCATCCCTATCAGTTTGGAAGCCTGCATTTCTGCAACACTTTACAACAAGCTCCTAATCACCTTCATATATCAAGAAATAATCTAGAGTCCTTATTAAGTACTCTCACCTAGATCCAACTAGTATTTTCTCACCATGCTTAATGCATATGAGACATTAGGATGAGTATACCCTAAAAAATCTTTTTCACTACAAGAAAAATCCCATATAGCAAGAAATAATTCCCTAACTAAATGGAGATTTTCTATAGGTAAATGGGATATAGCGATTTATTAATGAAGGAACTATCCCAAATCTAAAGTGCTCGTCGCTAAAATTTTTTGAGGGAAAATGTCCCTAGCTAATAATTTAGCGACGAAAAAATCCATAGCTAAAAAGAATAATTTTTCTAGCTAAATTAGCAAGCTAAATGAGAGTTTTCATCGCTAAACGGATATAACAATGGATGCTTTCCCAATCTAAAGTGCTCGTCACTAAATATTAGCGATCGAAATAGTCCCTTGCAAAATAAATTAGATGGAAAAAATCTTTTGCTATAATAAAGATATCTCTAGCTAAATTAGCTATGGAAACATCCCTAGCTAAATTAGCTATGGTAACATCCCTAGCTATTTTTAGAATTTAATTTTTTAAAAAATTTTTAATTAAAACAGAAAGTAAAAATGATAATTTATAATTAACAAAAAATAAAATCATTTAATAACTTATTATAATACAATATTTTATATAATTAAAATAAAAAAATAACAAAATTTTATTTCATTTTATTCATTAATGTATCTACCAACATTGCATAAAGTATAATCTATTTATGCATTGACGTTGCTTTCTTTCCATCTACTCCTCTGATCACCATCTTTCTAATGCGACAAAGCTGTCCGAGTCACGGTGCGTTATGTCTGGTGAAAAATCCATTCACTTATACAAGCTTCGTATGGGGAACATTACGGTACCATATCTGTATGAAATTTAAACCACTCAATCAATTCAAAATAAATAAATAAAAAGTTTTGTTTTGATAAATATATAATATTACAGTATATATGTACATATATACGAGCATTTCATTCATACATATATTCTGCAGTATATGTACTTATAAACTGTAGTATTATGTGTACATATATCCTGAGTACATATATACTCAATATATATGTACATAAAATGCTGCATTATAATATGTGCAAATATCACCATCTACATGAGTATCATTATCATCATCATCTTAAGACCTAGTATAATTAGAACCAATCATTGCAGAACCTAGAGCAAAAAAACTTATTTACTCATACGTTCGCTTTGTACTATGTGATAATTGCATATCAACACAATTACTAAGATTTTTATGACCAACCTCTATCTGCCTCGCTGGACTTGACCTGAAATATCTTAATCCCACAGCTTTAGGGAAAGTCTAATATCCATGGCTTTTATTATACGCATTAGTAAGCAATGCACAATGATGACCAGACCAGCCATAGCAATTATATATTCAAAAGTGTGTCTGTGTAAATGGGTGTGTATGTATGACAATACATACATGTCTACAAATAAATATATGCCCCCAATTATATATATACTCGATATATACATACGTATATACTACAAGATAAAAGTATGTATATATTGAGTATATACTTACGTATATACTACAGAATAAACATACTTATATACCGAATATATACATACGTATATACTATAGTATATATGTATGTATATACTGAGTATATATGTACAAATATACTCAGTATATATGAACATATATACTCGGTATATACATACTTATATACTCAATATATGTAGATTATACTCAGTATATATGTAATTTATACCAAGTATATATGTACATATATACTACAGTATTATATGTACGTATGTATAATTACATAGCCTTAGATGACACACACACTTGTACTTTCATGCAAATAGACATATCATCAAAGACAACAGAATAAAATAATATAGGACTTTAAAACACACATATAGGTCTCTCAAGCATGATCAGCATTTCTAGTTCTTTTTCCTTTGGTACTCCAAGCAGATAGAGAACATTGTTACACCTGCACATGGAGCATAACATATGACATTTACAAACCAATAACTGATAACAAGCATTCGTAGATCTAAACTATGATGACGTAGATCTGCACAAAATAAGAGTGTCAAGAACAAACCTACATTTGTGTGGAATTAATTTTTTGGTTCATCTCATAGCTTAAAAAGCTAAGGTGTTGTTCCCAGCACCATTAAGGATCAGCCAAACTTTTCACATACCTATAATTGGCTAAAACTCTACCCAAAAAATGTAGGGACAATAAACATATTCATAGATTTATAAAAGTAGTTATTATAGACATGAACAAACTCAAATTAAAATTGATAGTCATATAACTTTAACAAAAATCTAAAAGATGTCCATCAATAATGTTTAGAGAGAAAGAGAGTGGAAAAATAAAATGTTTTAGGAATAATGAAGATAATAAAAGCTAGGCCTCTATTTGATCAAGCTGAAATCTATAAATATGAAACCCATGCAATGGAAGGATAGTGGCAATGTATGAATGCTTTGAATCATAATTTTTTCATGCGTCTTACATCATGTGTCCTACAAAGATTCATTATTAGGTTAATCAGCAAAGCAAAGAACAAAATCAGAATAAAAAAAATTGAAACCTGGAAAAAAATCACTTCAAGTTTTGCTACACACCGACAAAAATCAATAACAGTTCTGAAATAATTCTCATACGAAATCATCCTCATAATTAGTATGGAATTTTGTACTATCTTTTCCTGTGAGGTTTCATAGCTGGATCTCAGAATGCTATCTATTGCGTCAATGTCACTAATTTTTACTCCACATAGGACATCTGCTATTGTATTATATTCTTAATTTCTTTCATCTCATCATTCATTTGTTTAATTTATTGCATTTCTTCCATCAAATCAGTAATCTTCTCCTCCTTCTCTTCTTTCATTTCTTGTATGTCTTCCTTCAAATTAGTATACTGCTCATCTTTATGTTCTTTAATTTCATATATTTATTCCTTCATATGAGATACCTGCTCATCCTTCTTTTTCATTTCGGTCTCCATAACTACAATACGTTCATTTGTTTTCATTGCTTGTTGTTCAACTGCCTCATCCACTATTGTTGAGACATATGAATTAGAAGTGCAACTGCTACAACAAAATGCACTCCCTTCGAGCCAATGTCATGCACTCGTTCCTACTTACGTCCTTCTATGGTCTCCAAATAAATAGGATCATAGTCAATTGGTTGAAGATCCATAGAACTCATAATTTGTTGAGAAGTAGTTGTAACACATTCCTCCAAGAGTTCCTGAGATAAAATAGTGAAAAATACTATTATAGATTTACAAAAAATAAAATAATTATTTTGCATTCTAAACAACTTTCAAAATGTACTGTAGTATTATAAAATTTTATTAATATAATAGATTCTTACAGCAATCATCTGAGACTTGTTGTCAACAAACTGACCATCCACTTTCTTCACATGCATCTTCTTAAAAATCTCATAAATTAGGATCTCAACCCAATTATCCAACCTAGAATATGTATTTATTAAGTCATAAAATAACAAATGATCAAAAATTTTAACAAAATTAATAAAACCATAGACAGATTTGATTTATTAGACTATTAGGACAACCACTAAATATATAAATGTTTACAAATTTAAAATTGTACCAAAACTTGAACGTGCTCAATGCTCGACTTCAACCATCCTGTGTGTCAATAGATTTTTGTACCTAGTCCAGCGACCCCACTTCGTCGATTTTTGTTGGCAATATCTGATTTTTTCTTCACATATGGCTCCTCCCAATACTTAAGCCACTCGGGCCAGTCACCATCAGATATAAAATTAGGCCTTTCTTTCATATTATTCAATTTATGGACAAAATTAAATTACCGTTGAGTAACTTTGATCTTTCATAATGACTTTATCTTTACATCATATTTGAGTGCCCATGTATACTTATTCTTTATATAGAAAAATCACAAATTAATTTATATTAACAAGAACATAATTATTTACTACTTGAATAATAACCAACAAAATAGTTAAGTAATTAGATACTTATTTTTCATTTGCTTTTGTTTTGCTAATTTTTACCTGTTATTAAAATAAGACTCTTTTGTTGATTCGGAAACTTTCTTTCAAGAGAATACTTTAGAATCATCCATTTTTTAAAATACTTTTTAATTATAGTCGAGCACTTGTGAGATGGAATAAAATTATACAAATAAATAAATAGCATTGAAAACAAGCAAATCATAACTATATATTTAAAAAAAGCAATCGACAGTAACATCAGATTTTTTTTTTCGTGTCATATTTACATATTTTTTTTACCTCCCATCCAAAATCTCAATTACTAACTTAGACTGAATGTAGAGGAAGGAACATCATTTGATGATGTCATTGGTTTTGTAAATGGGGGAACTATAGATCTAAAATATGGTGTAGAAGATAGAGATGTATCAAAAGTGTGTGTAGGAAGCACAATGGATGGTGGGCTTATATCTGATAAAGGCAATAGTATATGTCTGAATGATGGTGATGCAGATAAAATAGAGATGATGATTATGATGTTGAAGTATGGATATGGTGGATATGAGATTATACTGATTCTGTAACATAATGTAACATACTAGATGAATTTGGTTCATTTTTGTGTCCACGTGTAACTCCACCATGGTCACATCTTTTATGCGCCATCTGCTATACAAAATAAAACATAGAACAAATAATAGAGATATGATGAACAAGCATGCATTTTAGAAAAAAACACACCGATAGATTTCAACAAAATATAGAAACTCTTTGATAGTTTAATAATATAAAATAATTATAACAGTTTAATTATCGACATCACTATCATCCTCCAATGGATCTTTTGATATTTTGTCTAATTTCGATAGAAGTTCAAACTCATCTCCAGATAGAAATTGATCATCTTCAATTTCTATTAGGCCACTATTTGAGTCATATAAATTTTCTAGATCTTAATCTATATGCACAGGCTACATATTATTTGTCATTTTCCTGGAATACCAGTACAATATCTAAGTATGCACTTATTTGTTGTGATGTTGGTACTTCAAAATTTGATCGAGCTTTGATTTTGCAAATCACGCACCAATCACTCTTATCATGAGATAAACTCGGATATGTACAATAATATACTTGAGTGGATTGAACTACATAATAAATGGCTCATATCAATTATATCTTCATTTATGGTTAACATCTACTAACATATAATCCGAATGAATCTGTGTGCCCACATTTCATGTAGGATTAAACCACTCACACTTTCATAATACAATCCTGTTATTTTCGAGTCTAGGATACTCCAACTCAATAACTTGTCTGAGTTGACCATGATAATTAATATCAACTACACTATAACCTGAGCCTTTAATGCATACACCAATATTCATTGTTGTTTTAGAAGAACCATGCTCGATTGTATTAAATTTATATCAATTGATAAAATACCCAAGATAGGTTGTCACATATCTAAATGGGCTTTTACTTAGATTCTGAATAAAAATATTTGAATATCCATTTGAAGGATCAATTGCCTGTGATATAAATTTAAAAAATGATATTAACAAATAAAAGATACTAATAAATTAAATAATTCAAAAATTTAAAACTTAATAATTATCACATAATTTTTGAACTAATTCGCAAATTTAGTTTCTAGCATATAATCGACATAATTGCTGTAAATTACTGGAAATTGCTGGTTGCATATATTTTAATTGCTCAACATAAATAATGCACAAATATAAAAAGAGAGAGAAAAATGTATATCAATTTTTAATAATTTCTATTAAAGATAAAATTAAAATATGATTAAACTTGCAACCATTTTGGGTATACATACTCAATATATGGTGCTATCTCCTCATAATTAAGTAAAACGTAGCTCCGGGTTGCTTTGTACTCTTCATCTATCATACATCTTTTTATTGCTCTTCCAAATGATCTTCCAGTGTGTTTGAAGATAGATAGTTTGTCTACAGAATCATATTCTACCATCACATGACCTTCATCATTTTGAGGCACATTTCTTTTCTTTGTATTGATATGATCCTCAAAATAATAAGAACAAAATGATGATGCTTATTCTACTAAATATGCATTACAAATTAAACATTCAACTTTTGTCTTGTTTCTAACATTCAATTTCAACTTAAGAAGATACCTACAACCATAATGTTTGGTTTCAATTATATTAAATTATAATATTACTTTATGTATGAAATAATAAAACACATCAAATTATATGTATTTACCTGTCAAAAAAATACATCCACTTATATTGCACTGGCCCTGCTATCCTTGCTTCATATGCCAAATGGAGTGGCAAATGCTCCATTGAGTCAAAAAAAATCGGTGGGAATATCCGCTTAAGCTTACAAATAATAAGTGGAATGTTATTCTCCAATCTCACAATGTTATCTATTTTGATTGTTGTTGCAATTAGCTATTTAAAACACAATAAGTTCTGTAAGGACCTTCCAAATACTTAGGGGATGTAATTCACGGAATGCAATAGGTATTAATATCTACATAAATACATGATCATAATGACTTTTCATTCAAAATAACTTAAGATTTTTCATATCTGCGCATCTACCCATATTTGACAGGTATTCATCATAGAATTTCAAATTTTTAACCCATTCACACAATATCTATCTTGCCTTATTATCAAGTGTGTAGTGAGCTTTAAGGAATTTTTTTGTTGCCTCATTTAGTTTAAATTCAGGATGCCGACATTAATCATTTAGTTCTTGTCTTGATTTTAAAGTATCTTTTATTTTTCCATATACATTAAGGACAACATTGAAAACATTGTCAAATACATTTTTTTTCAATATATATTATATCTAAGTTATGATGAATTATATAGGAATTCCAATAGGGAAAGTCACAAAATATACTATGTTTACTACAGCCAAATATTTTGCCTATTTGCCCATTAATTTAAGTAGCATCTTTTTTAGTTACCTTCTTTAAACCCAAACTCTAAATCTCTGTCATAATATCATCTCATGAATGAGCTGCTGGTGAAACTGTCATAACATTTTTATTTTTTTTGAAATGCAGTTCTATTTCTTTGAAATGGATGATTCGTATGTAGAAACTTACGATGGTTATCAAACCATGACTATTTAGCACTAAATTTGAGAGTAAATGCATCATAATTTTTCATGCAATGTTGGCAAGCGAATCATCCTGCAGTACTCCAGCCAGACAACATTGAATATGTAGAAAAATCACTTACTATCCACATAAGGGCCGCCCACATAATGTAATTTTGCTTCTCTGAGATATCATATATATTCACACCAAGATCCCACAAATGATTTATCTCTACTATAAGAGGCTGTAAGAAAATATCCAGCATGTATTTCAGATTTTTTGGCCCTGGAACCACTTTTGACAAAAACATATATTGCTCCTTCATACACAACCACAGAGGCAAGTTATAATGTTCCACTATCACTAGTCATGTTGAATACTATTGTCCAGATTGTCCAAATAGTTGAAATCCATCTCTATAGAGACTCAATCTCTCATTTCGACTTTCAGTTGTAAAATCTTATTATATATAATTAAAATGCTTCCAAGCAAATGAATCTAATGGATGATGCATTATCCCTTCTTCAACCTCATACGCAGAATTCCACCTCATAACATTGCTATATCATTTGATGCATATAGTATGAGTAATCGAGGAATTAATAAAAAATAATACATCTTTTTAAATGCACCTTTCAATTTTTGTTGCATATCTACAACACGAGATGCCTTCTTAAATCGAGGATGATCACAAAACTTACAGCTAATTAAATCACTATCACCACCCCAATATAACATATATCCATTGAAATAATAATCAATTTTTTCCACTGGTAGACCCATTCCTCGTAGTAACTATTTAGTGTTGTAAAAGTTATTAGTGATCAAATTATTATCCGGAACAATCTCCTTCATCGGTTTTGACACTTGATCAAATAATTTCTCAAACATAAGATTTTATGACTTAATGCTAATAAGTCGAGCTACAAGTAACAATTGCAAATGTGTTTTACAACTAGGCTACAACTCTTTATCTGTAGCTTTAAGCATTTTATAAAATTTATGAGCTTCAGGATTAGGTGGTTCATCCATGTAATCCTTATTGAAGTCAGCACCAGCAGCTTCCGTGATCATTCTATGGTATGTGTTTGATGCTTCTTCACCACAAGCAAATGATTCAATACCCTCATTTTGGTCAAAGTTCAGAGGCATTGTACTTTCCCCATTATAAATCCAATCAAAATAATTTGGCACAAAGTCATATTTAGCCAAATGGTATCTTATAGTGTTTGCATCATGAAATGGAATATTCTGACACTTGCGATGATTACATGGACACTTAATTTTTTTTTCATCCATCCATCTCAATTGACTACGTGCAAAATTGATGAAAGTTTTAAGCTGCTCAAAAAATCTTTATTCAAAATTCCATTCATAAACCATTAGTACATCCACTTATCATATGAACTTTTGCCCTGTTATATTTACAAAAAATAATGCTCAGATATTATTTTGAATTAAATATTCTATTACTTCAAAATATACTAATAATTAAATAAAATTATTTACAGATGAATATATAAAAATTAAATAACATGAATATCGAGGCAATGCATTTGCAAAATCTACAAGAATAGATAAAGCAATTTTAGCATGATAAAGATTAATAGATATAATGGTATTACTAGATAAAGGGAGCAAAATACAATAATGTACAAGAAAAGAAAGCAAAAACGAAAGACATTTAAAGTTTGAAGGGGGAGAGGGAGAGAGGGAGAGAGAAGGTGGGGAGAAAGAGAGGGGTAGAGAAATGGAGAGATGGAGAGAGAGAGAGAGAGAGAAAGGGGGTAGAGAGTGGCAGAGAGAAATGGTGAAAGGGAGAGAGAGGGGGAGAGAGAGGGGGAGAGAGACAGAGAGAGGGAGGGAGGGAGGGAGGGGGAGAGATAGAGAGAGAGAGAGAGAGAGAGAGAGAGAGAGATGGAGAGAGAGAGAGGGAGGAGGGAGTGAGGGAGAGGGAGAGAGGGAGAGAGAGATAACAAGTAAGAAAGGATAGTGAGAAAGAATATAACAAGAGAGAGAGTTACATAGAAAGAAAAAGAGAAAGAGAGTGACACAGAAAGAATTAGAGAGGGAGAGAGAGACACACAGAGAATGCAATGTTAGAATGAGGAATTACATAAAAGAAAAACAAATTTTCTTCTATACAAAACTATCATATATTACATCTTTTTTCATACATAAGTTCATATATGGGTCTGAGGCCTAAGGGTTGGGATTAGGTAAGTGTACCTTAATTTTATTATACCATATATGAGCCTGACCAACGGACACTCTCATGCTATGTGCTTACATATTTTGATTATATATCTTTTGCCATTTAATCAAGTTAGTGCAACAAATTAGTATTATCCCATTAATAATTATATTTTTGTATACACATAGTATATGTAGTTATAAATAATTATATATAGTTAAACATATAGTTATATATAGATACATGCATACAAGTAGTTATAAGTAGTTATACATAAATGTATAGTTATAAATAATTATATAGATTTACATATATTTATACATATATGTATACATAATAAAAAATAAAGTTATATTTATTTATATAGAGTTTTTTATAGTTATACAAATATTTATATATAGTTATACACATATAGTTAAACTTTTTGTTGAATGTTTTTATATATAAAATTATAAATATAGTTACATGTGGTTATACATATAGCTATACGTATAGTTAAACTTATATTTATACATGTATGTATATATAAATTTTTTTATATAATTTTATATATTTATACATATAGTTATGTATAGATATAGATATATTAAAATTCATTTTTTATACTAATATATAAAAATGTATATTAAATATATGTTGTTAAATATATATTTAAAAATAGTTATGTATAAATTTTTTATAGTTATACATATAGTAAGATAGAATTATTTATAGTTAATTGGTATCATACATATAATATATATAGTTATAAAAAATTATATATCATTAAACATTTAGTTATATATATATATTCATACGAGTAGTTATATTTAGTTTTACATAAATATATACATAGTAATAAACAAATATATAGATTTACATATGTATACATATATGTATAAATAGTTAAAAATATAGTTATATTTAATTATATAAAGTTTTATTTAGTTTTACAAATATTTATATATAGTTATACACATAATTAAACATAATGTTGTATGTTGTTATACATGTAATTATAAATATAGTTACATTTAGTTATACATATAAATACACATATAGTTTAACTTATATTTATACATGTAGGTATATATATTTTTTCTTATAATATCTTATATTTATACATATAGTTATGTATTGGTATAGATATACTAAATTACATTTTTTTATACTAATATATAAAAATATTTAGTAAATATATGTTGTTAATTATAAATTTTAATATATTCATGTATAATGTTTTTATAGTTATACATATAGTCAAAAACAATTATTTATAGTTATATGTTTTTATACCTATAGTATATATAGTTAAAAATTGAGGTATATATAGTAAAACATATAGTTATATATAGAGATATTCATACAAGTAGTTATAAGTAGTTATATAAAAATGTATAAAAGGTTATAAACAAATAAATAGATTAATTATATGAATACATATCTGTATACATAGTTACAAATATAGTTATATTTAATTATATAGAGTATTACATAGTTATACAAATATTTATATAGTAAAATACAAGTAAATATATTATTAAACCTATAGTATATTTTGTTAGAAATATATTTATATAGAATTATACATATAGTTATAAATTATAATTAAGTTAAAAAAATAGTTATATATAGTTGTGGATAG
The DNA here is from genome assembly GCA_029783825.1 of Sapria himalayana. Taxonomy (NCBI): domain Eukaryota; kingdom Viridiplantae; phylum Streptophyta; class Magnoliopsida; order Malpighiales; family Rafflesiaceae; genus Sapria; species Sapria himalayana. The sequence goes on from JAREIK010003479.1 coordinate 255,144, forward strand.
AGTTATAAAATTAGTTTACATAGTTACAAATATAATAAAATATAGCTATAAAGAGATATATATAATTATACAAATATTTATAAATAATTATACATATATAGTTAAACATATTATTATTGATCCTCCTCAAGATCATCCTAGCTTTTAATCAATGCATGACTTTTAACATTTGGCTATCTCTCAAAGCACCAACTTAAGTTTGTTTATTTATCAGAGGTTAATCACCATACAATTAGTCCAATATGATGTTCATCATAAAATTTGCCCACTAAATCACTATTATGCTCTAGAAAGTAGCATTCTAGATTTCTCTCTATGGCTATCCCATATTTTTTATGAGTTAACAATAAAATGACATATCATCATTTTATTAATTAAATATCTCAACTATTTCACTACAAGAAAATATCAATTTAGCTAGGGACTTTTAGCTAGCGATCAATCCCTAGCTAAATTATAAGGAATTAACTAGGGAATAGCAAGGAATTTATGATCTTTTTTTGGAAAAAAAATAGCAACGGATTAGCGAGAGAAAATTTTTCAAAAATTTTGCTCAAAAAAAGTGGGGGATTTAGCGACGGATTTAGCAACAGATTAACGACGGAAAATTTTCGTAAAATCCACTCAAAAAAGTAGTGATTTTAGTGACGGATTTAATGATGAAAAATTTTCATAACTTCTGCTCAAAAAAATGAGGAATTTAGTGACGGATATTGAAACTAAATATCCCTCGCTAATAAAAGCATGAAATTAATGACGAAATTAGTGATGAATTTTCCCTAGCAAAATTTTAACAACAGATTTATCGATGGATTTTCCCTCGCTAATAATGATTTAGCAATGGATTTTCCCTTGCTAATTAAATCCATGATTTTGTGATGGATTTAACGACAGATTTTCCATTGCTAATAAAATTCATGATTTAGCGATGTAATTAGCGATGAATTTTTCCTTGCTAATAAAATCAATGATTTAGTGACAGATTTAGTGACGGAATTTCCCTCACAAATAAAATTCTTGATTTAGCTACAGATTTTACCTTGCTAATAAATTCTTTGATTTAGCGATAGATTTTCATTTGCTAATAAAATCATTGATTTAGTGACGGATTTTCTTTTGCTAATAAAATCCTTGATTTAGCGACCAATTTAGCGATGAATTTTCACTATCTAATAAAATCTGTATTTTAACTATGGATTTAGCAAGCGAATATCTCTAGCTAATAAAATCCATAAATTAGTGACAAATTTAGCGACGGAATTTCACTAGAAAATAAAATCCTTAATTTTGTGATGGATTTAGCGATGAAATTTCCCTAGCTAGTTATTAGGGAAGAATTTTTCCTAGCTAATTATATCCCGACATAATCAGCCACTGAATTTTCATAATTTTCTGCCTAAAGAAAAGCGAAGAATTTAGCGACGAAATTTTCCTAGATAATTATTAACGATTGATTTTCCCCGGCTAATTTAAATCTATCACTAAATAATTATCTGAATTTATTTTTTTATTAGTTTATATACAATTAGAATCGAAAATTCTTTAAATATTTTTTTTTCAAAATATATGCATTTAGATAGGAATTTTTTTTAGCTAATTGGGTTAAAGTTAATTTCATATATAGACCATCACATACCTTTCCAGAATAACACACACACACACACACACACACATATATTTAGATAGGATTTTTTTGTTAGCCAATTATATACACATATATATGTTTTAGAAAAAATTTGTACATTAACTTATATATATATATATATATATATATATATATATATATTTATTTATTTATTTATTTATTTATATTTATATTTATCTATTTATATTTATATTTATTTATACATATAATATATCTATATTTTTGAATTTTAAAAATTATTGTACATGCTTATATATTTAATCTAAATATATAATTGAATTTGAAAATTATTGTGCATGCTAGGGTATTTTCATGTTTGACATTTTAAATGCATTAATATGTAAATATATTTTTATTTGGTTTAATTTTTTTAAATATCTAAAGTCATGCATTTTTCTTTTGTAAATATTTTCAAGTTGGGTATACAAAAGTAATGTCGTATTTTTTTTAATATTTTCAAATCTAGGTTTAAACTCACCTGAACCTCAGCATGGCATAGTCATGTTGGGTTCCGTGCTCACCTAAAATTGAACGTGGCATTTGGCTGAAGTAATGTTGGGTGCAAAGCTCACCTTAACGTCATCATATATGGCTAAAGTAAAGTGGGGTGTAAACTAATTTGAACACCCTGACTCACACTGATTTACTCTGAAAACTAATTTGAACATCTTGACTCACTCTAGTTTTACTCCTGCTATTCGATAACAAAAGTGAATTTTCGCTACAAATTGGTGCTCCAAGTGTTATATGAAAGACAGTTGATACGATATAGTTGAAGGTCAGATAATCAACAAGATCTTCACCTTAGATGTTTATTTTTTTCGTTTGGAGTTAAATGGATGCATAACTAGGGGTTGAGTTCTGTTGTGATTTTATTTACCTTTTTTTTCTTTTTATTTCATGTTATTTGATGGGATCACCCAACCCAATTATATGAATGACATATTTGATATTGAATGTTTAATTTATTTTTCTACATTTTAATTGTCAACATGGTATTAGAGACAGATATATATGTGATTTAGGGATTACAAATTATAGAAGGGCACTTACACTTATCTCTAACAAAAAAAAAAGCACACAGTAAGGGAAACAAGTGCTCGCATAAGGGCAGCAATCACACATAGTGTGCGACAAGGGGTTTTTGTAGTGGCGACATAATGCATGATATAGGCATGATGCATGGTGGAGGCTGCAATGTGGAATGGGTTTTTATCAAAAAACCTTAAAGGTGCACAACAACATATGGTGGTAAGTGGTGATGGAAGATGGTAATTTTGAGTAGAAATCCTAATTAGTGTTTTTGTAGTTCTATAAAAAAAAGGAGAAAAGAATTAAGTATAGTTACTTTTGTATTTTTTTGAGAAATCACAATTTTGTGATATTGTCTGGATTATCACAGTAGAGGTAGATAGAAGAAAGTCTTAGTTTATTGAATTCATTATTGGAGGATTAGTCACATTAAAAATAATTATTATATATTATCTTTAGAGAATAGATCGATAATATTATGTTGTAGTGAGAGAGATAGACTTTTCGTCAGAGCTATCTAGGGGTCTTCACAGAGTCGATTCATAACAACACTTACTAAGAATGAGTATACAAAATTTTTCTCTAAGATAATAATAAATTATTCTTTTCTTATAAGTATCAATGATTATTTTATTTGGACTCACATTTGATATTTATTGATTATCAACACAAGAGTAAATATTTATATCATTGGTAATTATATTTTATTTTTTATATTTTTTTCTTATTTTGAAAATATTATTATTACCAATTGAAAAATATTTAAAAGTTATTGATTATGCTATTATTCATCTTTAATCTTTATTACTTCTTTGTATCATATTTATATTTGATTGTCCTATTAGTTTATTTTATGTGAGTTATCTTTTTAGATAATTAAATTATAGCTTTATTATTATTTCTATTATTATTTATTTGAATAATTGGCAGACTCTGAGGAAGATTCTATTTGAGATTAAGCAGGTTGAATTATATATTCTTTTTTTAACAATAAGATCTCCCTTTATATATATGAGTATTTTGAATTTATTACTCATGCATTCCCAGCTTGAGCATTTATCACTAGTTAATTTGAGAATACTTTATTATTTTCTTAAAGATATTTTGATTATAGAATATGAGACATATCAGCTACAAAAGCTTACTAATATTTTGTACCCTATACGTTAGTTTGATTTGATTAGGTACTTATGCAATCTTATATAATAAAATTAGGGGTGTCATGTGTGCTGGGTGGCTTGAGCACGACCCATGACATAATACAATTTAGACATATCAGGTTTGACATGGCATGGTTCAAAATAATGTCTGGGCCTCACTCGTGCTAGCCTATGGCACTACTCTTATGGGAACACACGAGCCTCATGTTGTATCAGGTATGGCTAATGAGGCAGGCACATTGACATGAAATGTGGCATGACCACATCTGAAAAAAGCATTCATTTTAAAATGGTTGCTATTTGCTAATTGAAAAACACTTGTTGTTGTGCAGTTGGCCAAAAAAAATTCTAATTATTTTATCTATTGGATTACATCAGAATCCAATGGTTTAATGGGCAAAATTCGATATATGGTTGTTAAATGGATAAAATATTATTTATAGATATAATGTTATTTTATCTATAAATAATATTTTGATATATTTTATTTTTCATAATTTATTTGTAATTACGTCTTCTCTCTCCTCTTCTTCTGGCTCTTCTTTTAAATTATAAAAGTATCATGGTATCCTGTTTGTGCCCATACTTTTTTTTAATTATAATTTTATTTTACTGGAATGTCAGAGTTATTTTTATGATGAGTTATGACTTCGAAGCATGAGAATATGATGCAGAGGTAAAAAAATACATGCTGCCCACATAAAATAAAGATACATATTACATTGCATATATTTAATTTAATAATTTTTATATAAATAAATAAATTAACAAAAAAAATAAAAGATTAGAAAAATATTATTCTTCTTCTCATGCTTTAGTCTCTTAAATTAAAAAATAACAAATAATAAATATTATAAAAATGAATTAGACTTATATATAAATAATAGTTGTAACTTGATAGAAATGTTTGAGGTCGAAACTAAGTTTTCTTTTATGACATTGAGTCATGTGACTAAAAAACTTAAAAATAAGCAAACTTCAGTAGTATACACACATTTTACCATAATTTAAAATAAAATTTTAGAGATATCGAAGAAGATTAGATATAATATATATATTATGAAAGATATATATATGTAGGAGGGGCTATTGGTGGCATTGACCACTATAAAAGATATGCCAATTAATACACTAAAAAATATGGTGCATTAGATCTTAGACAAACTAAATTGAGCGGTGAAATTTTGAAGTTGTATCAACTTAAGGTTTATTGACTTCATTTATGACAATGAGTTTGGAAGGAAAGACTTGATAAAATTCATATTATGCAAACTTACTTTTAATTTATTTATCATAGAATTTCTAGGTAAATTAGTAGGAATAACGTAATAATTAGTAATTAATGAACTTAAAAAACAATGAAGTGATTTTTGTGACTTTCGACATTTAGATTAGTTGTGATGATGTATTCACATAAGTTATCACCCACTACATTGATTTAAGTAGAAAATTAAATAAAAAAATTATAATTTCATGAGATTGTTTATCCTCATTATGACTCTCTATATATGAGTGTTTTTCAAAGATATTTAGAGAATATGATATTCAAAATAAAATTTTTTGTATTATATTTGGTAATGTTTCAAATATAAGTGTTGTGATTTATATGTTTGTGAGAATTATTAGAGATGTATCATTAGATGATATTTTTTATGTTAGGTATATATATCATATAATTAATCTAATAGTGCAAGTATGAATAAAAATTGTTTTATTCATATTTGAAAATATAAAAAATTCACTAAAAGTTAAATATATTAAGATACCTAGCAGACAATAAGATTTTTACATTTTATGTTCGTAAGTAGGCTTAAAAAAGAAAAAATTTCAAATGAATGTTAGACTCCATTAGTATTATACATAGTTCATGTTGAATTCAAGTGTTGGCTATCAACATTTGATATTCAACTACGTCAATAGTAAAATTAATAAAATTATTATTAATAATTTAGATTATAAGATAAAAATTTAGTTTTTGAAATTCTTAATGATTTTTATGATATGATAAATATGTCTTAACTTATGTACACTCTTACTATATGTATTGTATTTAGAGGTGTCAAACGGGCCGGGCCGGCCCGGCCCGGCACGAGGCACGGCACGGTTCGGCCGTGCCTGGGCCGGCCCGGCACGATAAAAAAACGTGCCCGGGCCCGTGCCGGGCCCGGCCGCACAAACCACGTGCCGGGCCGTGCCCGGCACGAGCCGTGCCGTGCCTGGCCCGGCACGACTCGTGCCTTGGCACGGCACGGCACGTCGGCCCGCGTGCCTGAGTCGTGACTCGTGAGTCGCGACTCACGAGTCACGAGTCACGAGTCACGACTCACGGTCACGACTCACTGAGTCGTGACTCGTGACCCAACCGGGCCCCGCCCCCGGTAAAAAGCCCGCGGGTCGGGTCCAAACAGACCCGACCCGCCCCGCCCCGCCTGCCCTGCCTTGCCGTGCGCCCGTGCCCGAGCGGGCCGGCACGGCACGGCACGGCTTTGCCGTGCCCACGGGCCGTGCCGTGCCCGAATTTTAAAAACCGTGCCGTGCCGGGCACGGCACGGTACAGTGACCGTGCCGTGCCCGGCACGGCACGGCAGCACGGCTGGGCACGTGAAAAACGGGCCGTGCCGTGCTGGGCCGGCCCGTTTGACACCTCTAATTGTATTTAAGTGTATATGTAATATTAGGTATACATTTAACAAATATAGAAGATATACTTTATGATTGTTTACTTTTTATTTAAGTGATTGTTTACATTTAACAAATATTAGGTATACATAAGTATTATGATTGCATCTTAATGATTTTTAAATATAGAAGGTATACATTTAAGTGTATATGGATATTAAGGTTAAGATGGAAGAGCTATAAAACATATTAAAATATTTATTCACATGCATGAATAAAAATAGAATAAACATATTGTAGAATTCATAAAAAATTAGATATTATGTTTAAATATTATGACACTAAGTATTATAGTTTTAGTGAGTCTTTTAGTTAGTTTTCGAGTATAGATATGAACAAATTATTTGAATATGATAATTTTTTCATTCTGTTAGCTAGAGGTAAATGATGTGATGGTTCGTCGAATAAGAGAGGGCTATCTCGGTACTTAGATATTACTTATTGCTCTATTTTATCATATGATTATATTAAGAAATTAGATATATTAAATTAGTGAAAATAATATAAATCCATCAATCTCATATTAGCTAAGATTATATGTGATCTACTAACTCATCTGATATGTAACATAATATCGAATCCTATTTATTCTGAGATTATGAATATTATTTTAGATAAGAGATTGATATTGTGACAGTATATGATAAAAGTATTCTTATGCTTAAAAGACTAAGAGGATCCAAAAATAAGTTTTTAGGATTAAGTGAAATAATTGCTAGTGAATGATGACTCACACGACATCAATGATATCGAGGTTTGACTATAAGTTTGAGATGTGACGATCTGAACCATACAAATTTATTGTAGACTTTAGAAGACTGACATGTTATTATTGCTAATTACTATTGATTGTCATGATTTTTACTTAGTTTTTTAATATATTATTATTTGTGATATCATGATGAAATTAAAATCATAAAATAGATATATTTTTTATTGAGTTATGATTTTTATTTATTTTTATTTTAAAAATTAAAATTCTATTTTAGAAACTCACATTATATGAAAAAGTCAATGCCTACAACTTCCAACCTGATCCCTAGTGCCTATTAGGCATTTGCTGATGGGTTGGCCTGCCTAGTACAATTTAGTGGCAGTGGCCACATGCCATTGGGCATTGGCTAGCTACCAATAATCTAGTGTTAGCATCTAGTAGCCAGGAGCTAGCCAACTAGCTAGAGTGAGGGGGCACAGGTAGTGGCCTACCCAACACACCAGGCTGAGAAAAATGGGCCTTTGGGCTATGTTAGCACCTAGTAGCCAAGCACTCCTTAGTTATGCCGTAAGAGTAGGTGTGCCTTAGGCACTCAATAAGTGCAGGCACCACAATGCCCTTGCCATAGTGCCTCACTTGGGGGGAGGCATTCCCATTTGTGAAAGACAAAAAGGCATGAATTACTGCAAGCGCGCCTGATGGGAGGCAATCACTTTAGATGCCGTCTCCCTCCCACCACAAAAATCAAACCCGAAGAGATGCATTATCTCTCTCCTTTCTTCATTAAATTACTAAAAATCATACAAATTCATCTATCTCATATTATCTAAGATTATATGTGATTTACTAATCTTTTTGGTATCTTTCATATTATTGAGTTTATTTTTTTTTTGTGATTATTTATATTATTTCAGATAAGAGATTGATATTGTGACCACATATCATAAAGATATTCTCATGCTTAAAAGAGTGTGAGGATTCATTAATTAGTCTTTAGGATCAAGTGAAAAAATTACTAGTGGATGGTGACTCACATGACATCGAGGGTATCGAGGTTTAGACAAAAACTTGTGATGTGACAATTCGAACCATACAAACTTATCTTGGATATTACAAGACTCACATGTTATTATTGTTGACTACTAATGATTATTGTTTTTTTTACTTAATTTTCTAATTTATTATTATATATGATATTGTGATAAGATCAAAATCAAAATCACGAAATAGATATATATTTTTTGAGTTGACTCTTATTCATTTTCATTAACAATATAATATAGTTTATTTTTAATATTTAAATTGTTAAAAATTAAAATTATATTAAAAAAAACTCTATATGACAAAGTTAGTGTCTATGGCCCCTAGCCTGACGCCTAGTGGCCACTAGGCACTAGTTGATGGGTTGGCCTAGCCAGTATAATTCAGTGGCTATGTCCATAGGTCATTGGGCATTGGCTAGCTGCTAGTTAGCCAGTGTTGGTACCAGGAACTTAGCCAACCAACCAAGGTGAGGTGGCATAGGTTGTGGCCAACCTGCTTGTCCTACCCAACATGTTTGGCTGGGAAAAGTGGGCCTTTGGGCCATGTTAGCACCCAACGGCCATGTGTGCCTTGGGCACACCTTAAGACACTAGCTAGTACAATAAAATGGTTGTGGCTATAGGCCACAGGGAATTGGCTATCTGCTAGTTAGCCAGTGTTAGCACCCAACAGCCAAGGACCGGCCAACCAACCAATCAGGGTGAGGGGGCATAGGTAGTGGCCAACCTGATCCTGTCCTACCCAACATGCATGGCTGAGAAAAGTGGGCTTTTGGGCCATGTTAGCACCCAACGCCCATGTGTGCCTAAGACATGCCTTAAGACTCACGTGTTACCATTGTTGACTATTGTTGATTGTCGTGCTTTTTACTTAGGTTTTTAATTTATTATTATTTGTGATATTATGATGAAATCAAAATCATGAAATAGATGTGTTTTTTATTGAGTTGATTCTTATTCATTTTCATTTACAATGCAATACAATTTATATTTAATAATTAAATTTTTAAAAATTAAATTTAAATTTTAAAAACAAACACTATATGACAAAGTTAGTGCCCATGGCCCCTTGCTAGATGCCTAATGGTCACTAGGCATTGGTTGACGGGTTGTGTTAGCTAGTACAATCCAGTGGCTATGGCCATAGGCCATTGGGCACTGGCTATTTGCTAGTCAGCCAGTGTTAGCACCCAATAGCCATGAATTAGCTAACCAACTAGGGTGAGGGGGCATAGGTAGTGGCCAACTCGACCATGTCCTACCAAACACATCTGGTTGAGAAAAGTGGGCCTTTGGGCTATGTTAGCACCCAAAGATCATTCGTGCCACAGGCATGCCTTGAGCTCAAGCATGCCTCAGGCATGCCATATGCACTAGCCCCACAATGCATCACTCTCAATAATACTTACAAGTAAGAGGTTAAGGAAAGAGCCGATATTTTATTTTGTAGATGATTATATAATATTGCAATTCATTTAATACAGTGAAATATATTAGTTCTTAACCAATGCTTGAGATAATCAGGTAATATGATTTGAAATATAAGAGATATAACTTTCATGATGTGAGAGTTACTAGTCTAAATAAAGAATTAATTCTTACAAAGAATTTGATATTTTATTTTGTAGATAGTTATATAATAATATAGTCAACTATATTAGTTCTTAACCAAAGCTTGAAAAGCAAATGGGCAATATTATTTGAAATATAAAAGATTTAATTTTTATGATGTGAGAGTTACTAGTCTAAAAAAAGAATTAATTCTTATAATGAATTTGATGAAGAATCATTTTACATAATGGAAGTATAATGAATATTTAATTATATCGAATGAATGACCTGATAGGAAAGAAAGAATGTTGGAGAAATTCATGGTGAATTTATAAAGAAAAATCATGAATTCATGTTTATAAAACCTATTGATATTTTTTTATGATCAAGACGAGAGATAAATTATTTGAATTATTTGATAGTTGGGTGAAAGAAGTTAACAAAGATAATATTATTCAAGTTATAATAGATAATACTTCAAATTATGTGATAGTAAATATTTAAAGTTTAATTTGATTTTTTATTATTTTATTTAGGTTATTACACATTATATATTATTTCTATATTAATGTTTAACTTTAACTTATATAGGTAGATTGTTGAAATAAAAATGAGAATATTTTTAATGGATACAATTTATTGCATATTGTTTTGATTTATTATTGAAAGATATTGAAAAACTATCATATATCAAGAAGAGAATAAAGTGAGTTATATTTATATGTGGTTGTATTTATAATAAAGTGAGATTGCTTAATATGCTTAGATGATTTATTGAGAAAAATTAGTTGTCGAGGCTTACAAAGATGTGGTTTGTAATGGTCTTCATCACCTTATCTCGTATTAATAAATAAAAAAATAACTTGAGGAAGTTATAAATTGGCAAAAGAGGAAAAGAGAAAAAATATAATTTTTATGCCTCATTTTTAGAATACTGTAATATTTTGTTTGAAGATGTCAGACCCTCTTGTACATATTCGTTGCTTGGTGATTGGTGAAAAGTAAAGTATAAGAAAATCATGAAAATCATTAATAGGCGGTGAGAGATTCAGCTTCATTAGCCTTATATTCAGCTAGAAATTTTTGTACATAGAGTTTTATTATGATACAAAAGGATTAATAGTAAATCTAGATTCAAAAATATTTGAAGATGTATGTAAATGTATGTTGAGATTGATGAAATAGAGAGGTGAATAAGATACAATTATATCATAATTGGACTTGTACATGCATTCTCAATACCTTTTTGATTATGATTTTTCCATATGAACAAAAAGTCTTAACTATTAGCTTAGTTTTTTAATTTAGTTATTTACTGTATTTAAATTAATATATATTTTTTATTAAAATATATGAAATATTTAGCTGATTATTTATTTATATTAATTATAATTGAATAATGAAGTATATTTGGATCTAATATTAATTGTTTGTAAAAATTTGTATTGTGGCATCTCAACCTAATATATAGTGTATCTGGTTGTGAAATAAATTAAAATATCTTCGAGATTTTAAATTATTAAAATAATTACGAAAAATTAATATCTTTATTATATTATTTAATATAATATATAATCTAATAATCATGATTTTATTAGATTTATAACAAGAGGAGAAATAAGTTGGAATATTAATGCTCGGATGATTTGATGTACATTAAGTACAATTGAGCCTTGATAAAAAGATTCAATGAGCATCATATTATTGATTTTATTTTTTTGGAAGATATAAATTATAACAATAAATAATTGATGAAAAAAAAAGAAGATGAAGATGTTACAGAAGATAATTTAGCATTTGAGAGTAATGATTTAACTTGTGGTGTTGTTGTAAGAGCTAGAGGAGCTAAAGGTTTATATAAAAATTAGAGCAAGTTCAAGCAAAATATAAATATAAAAGTTAATAACATCAATTTTTAAATATTCTTTTACTTTTATTTTGATTGATGAAGATGAAAAAATGACCCAGTTATCAGGAGATGAAGATTAAGACAAGTAAGAGTTCAAGAGTGATGATGAAACAAATGATAGTCATCATGATTTTATGGATTTAGAGTTTGAGCAAGATATATAAGCATTTATTTTGTATATCTTTTTAAGTTTTTAGTTTTTGTTATACAAAAAATATTAATGATATTTTATTTATATTATTGATATGCTATATTTGAAGTTTAATTTTTTAACTTTATTTATTGGATTGTTAAAATTCAATTATTTTATTTTATTATTCTTAATGATAGTGATTTTGACAAGTACTAATAATATATATTTTTTTATTTTATTAATAGATAAAAATTATAAATAATTCTTTAGTTAAATATAAAACTTTTATGTATTTTTATGTAGAGTATGTCACAAAAAAAATTACCTTTATTGTCCCCTGAGCCTCCATGCTCCAAAAGGGTTTTGTGCCTCGATGCACTTTGCCTTGGTTTGCCTTGCATCTCGGTGTGTTTTGCGCCTGGGTGCACCTTGTGCCTGGGTGCGCCTTGCACCTGGGTGTGACTTGTGCCTCGGTGTGCCTTTCATCTCGATGCACCTTACATCTCGATGCATATTGCGTCTCAAATAACTATAGACGAGACTACCTCCTACGATGATATGTCGATATGACACGACCTGATTGACATCTTTAACTTAAACATATGAAAACCTAATAGAAATATAATAAAAAGAGATTTAAGTATCTGATCATATTTGTTGTTGATTGTTCAAGATATATTTGGATATATCTATTTCGTGATAGATCAAAAGTCTTCTTTGGTTAAAATTTTTTATAAATTGATAAAAACTCAATTCGATAAAATTAAAAAAAATTAAAAAATAATAATATAATATAATTTATGTCATATCAATTTAATATTTATTATATAGATCATCAAATTATATACTAGACTTTTTTGTAATATCACACCTTCAACAAAATAAGGTGGCTAAAGGAAGAATAGACAACTGATTGAGATGACTCATATTTTTACTTGGAAAGAGTATTCCAAAATTGTTGTCATCTAGAGTTTTTTGTTTTACTTATTTTTTTTGATTGCTCTCTAGGATGAGACAAACTAGTATCCAAGGCCTTGAGTTATGTCTTTCTTGGATACTTTAGTTCCCAAAGAGAGTATATTTTATACCATAGACTAATAAAATTTTAATGAGTTTAGATGTTAATTGTTTAATAATGATTTATTCTTTAACATGCTTAGGAAGAGTGTGAATATATATATATATATTGCATTTGGATTCATCACTCTTTGTCTCTTATCCATAACCATGCATCGACTTTTAGTTGATAAAGAGAGTCACTCATTGACTATATTTGATCATGTTGGTTTTGAGCATGATATTGTTCTCATAGAATCAGCTACTTGCCAACAAATTTAAATTATATTGAGTCTAGAGAAAGTGAGAGTTCTCGAGTAGAAGGATTTTTTTCATATCTAGATTACATAGTATTATAAGTGTGTGCACCAATACAAACTCATAATGATGGGAATTATGACACTTGAACATTCATAACTTAGAGTATATACTAGATGAGAGAAACATGCCCAGCTTGATAGGATAAGAGGCGATCATATCGAGGAGCCAAACAATTTTATAGGCAGTCCCTCTGACCTTGACCTTTTGATTGCTGTATTAAAAGGAGAGATGTAGTGTACTCAATACTCGATTTCACATAGATCGTTGCACTCTTATTTTATTTTATTTTATTTCTTTTATTATTTCTCTTGATGATACTAGCATGATCTTTTTCTGAGATATTATCTCATTTAAGAATGTGTCAGACTATGATAGATGAGATGTATATCCTTAACTATAATGAGATCAGACAACTAATATCATGATCTTCGAGAAAGTCTGTTGTTGGATGCATTTTATTATTTACTATGAGGGCAAGTTTTGATGAAAAATCATATCAACTTAAAATTAGATTTATAGTGATGTGATACAATCATATATTTGGTATGAAATATCATGATACTTACTCTGTAGTGATCAAGTTGACTTCGGTATGTATTTTCATTTTTTTACAATATCTCACGGTTGGAGTATACACAAACTAAACTTGAAAAAATTATTATTGTATTATAAACTTGAGATGGAGGTATATATGAAGCAACTACTAGTGTTTTGGGTAGTACAATCAAGTGTGGTTTGCAGATTGTATAATGTATTATATGGTGTAAAGTAGTCACCTGAGCCTGGTTTGTAAGGTTTTGTAGTCACTTTATTTGAGCTAATCAAATACATTATTGATTTTTATTTGTTCTTCTTAAGGATACATATTATCTCATGTAAAATTTATCGATTGGTAGAGATAATAAAAAGGGTTTAGGACATATTGCCTTATATAAATTTTTGGACTACTTGGAATAAATGAAATGTGAGTGATTAAAAATAGTTGCAACAATATTTTGGCAACAATATTTTTGGATGTGGGATTGTTTCCACAAGGAATTAGTGTAGTACAGTATCAGTGCAAATGCACCATCAATATAACATGGGATCTATTTTGTTTATTTTTATTTTAATAAATCTTTTATCTTTTCTGTTGAATCATATTTCTTGGATATTCATATATATATATATATATATATATATATATTCCTAAATTCATAAATATTTTCATATTGAATTTTATATATTCATCTGTGATAGAAGAGTTGGATTTTGATAATTTAATTTATTAAACAACTAGAATTTTTTTAGGCAAGAAAATGGACAAAAATCATCTTTTAAAATTTTTTTTTTCAAAAAATTATTCTAAAACTATCATCGAGATAACTAAGTCTTTATTCTAGTTTCTTTCATTGCCATATACAACTTCAGTAAATTTAGCTATAATTTTTTTTTGTTTTTCATTTATTTCTTTTTACTTTGTTTTTCAAATATCCAAATAAATTTTCTTTTTTGGCATGATTTATTGGAAGTCTTATTGCAAGTTTATTCAACAAGAAACACTTTGAATGTTTAATTTTTTTAAATAAGATTGATTTTTTAGGCATGGAGATCAAATTTAGTAGGAATGGAAGTGGACATGCATGAAATATGGCACTATTAAGCAATGTCGCATCACACGTAGTTACATTTAGAGATTTTCATCAACCAGCTATTATTGTTGGAGGATGCTTTGTAATTGTAGCAGTGATACTTTCTATTTTCCTTATATTTCAACATCTCAGATCTTATTCCAATCCAAAGGTTTGCTTTTAAGTTTATTATCTGACAATGTAAATTCCCATTTATCATCATGATCATTGTTGGGCCTTTACATTGCCATTAGACCTACCTAAACTAATCCATGTTCTAATCTATTCCAATCCATATATAACTATTTTAAATTTTTTTTTTTTGTAACTTATCTAAATAAAAAATAGATTATATAGTAGACCTATCTATATATAATTAAATTTATTCTCCGATATAATTATTAATTATTTTTGAGTTTTCATTCTATTTCTCTTTCAAATCTTTACCTTATGACTCATCAATTATATTTATTTATAATTTGAACATTTTTGAATATCATTGTTATAATTTTATGAGTGTTTATTTATTATATTATTCTTAAATATGATTGGGTGAAATAATATTGAGCTAATTGATTACTTGGAAGTTTTTTGTGTTACATATATATTGGAGGTAATGCATTTGTACAATGATAAATATCTATAGCTAATGGTAGTATGCCTCAAGTTGTAGACTTTTTAGACGTAGTCTCTATAAATTTTTGGGAGGTAAGACTATCAATATATTAAACTCTCTCAGCTCTCTCATTAAAATGGGAATCTTGTATACTAATTATGACTTCCATGACCTCCATTTATTATATATATTTTTTAATAATAGGAACACCCGATTTATGGCTTGCTCAAATTTTTTATTTATTTATAATTAGGTTTGCTGTTTGAGTTATAATTTAGTGTTTTATTTTCTTTTTTCTATCATAATATTTTCTTCTTTAATTTATAAGCTAGGGTTTGCAAATCATTAAAGTATTTCTACATTTACATGGTGTTACTATACAATGTGTGCACTTAGTTTTTGCAGTAGATCTACATGGCAAATAGCTGATGTGACTGTAGAGTGATGTCGATGTAGTGTTAGTGTTGATTTGGAACAATAATAGTGTGTGTGTTTGTGTGGAGGACAAGATATTAATGGATTATCGGCGTGGTTGTGGCGTCAATGTAGTATCTATTTAGTGACATTGACAATGTGATAGTTTTTGTGGTGTTGAGGCAAAGTGTATACAATGTCAGATAGTGTGGCAGTTGCAGAGGTGTCAACATGGTATTAATGTGTATGGTGTAGTGTATTGTTGTATTGTGTGCACAATAAGAGTGAATGTGTAATAGTTTGGGCATTATGGTGTAAGTGTAACAGTGTAATGTGGTGTGAAGTCAGTGCAGTGTAGTGCAGTGCACTGAGGTATGAAGAGTGATGTAATGTGTAGTTCACATAAATCATATATGGAAATCAGTTTCCTTAACTTGGCTGTATATTTTTTAATTATTGGGATCTTATTAATTACTTAGAGCATCTTCAATGGTAAAGCTCCATTTGGGGTTCCAAAAGTTATAAATGGAACCTCAAACAGTATTTTGGAACCCTAAATGGAACCAATTGTCTTCTATCGCTCCAACCATAGTCTCCAAATAAGTATCTATTTTAATATTTTATTATAATTTAAATATAAAATATAATAAAATTTATATTGTGTATAAAAAATAGCCTTTGGGAAAGTTACCAACGGCGATGAACAATTTTTTTTTCCCTCTGAATTTTGTAGAATCTCAAAACCGGTTGAAAATTTGGAACCTCAAATTTTGGGGTTCCATTTTGATGACTAAAATGGAATCGCCATTGGAAGACTATGCCGACGGGTTGGGATTCCATTTTGACGATTATTTCATTTGGTGACTGTTATACCGACGGGTTGGAGATGCTCTTAAAAAGTCAGAATTACTTAGTTGTATGTTTTTTACATAGCTGTAGCTTAGTCCTAATTGTACGGCTATATGTTTTCTTTACATAACTGTACCTTTAAATTTGGCCATACACCTAACTTTTATTTATTTTCTATATGCTTTGATGAGAGTACTCAATTTGTGAGATGACATAATAATTTTGTCTTCTATATAAGAGTTTTTATGCATGTTTTTAAACTAATTTTTTTCCGGTTGATAATCTTCAATGATATTTTTTAAGCATTATTTATTTTAATATCTTATATTATTTTCTATATTAAAGGTATGTCATGGTCTATATATGAGCGATCCTTGAATTACACAATCTTCTCGTATAATAATTTAAATTTGATATTATAAAAAAATAATATATATAAAAATATTAATAAAAATTTATATTAAATATGATTAAAATAACTATATTTTGATTATAATTTAATTAAAATATTATACTTAATTTTATCTGAAAAATTTATTTATGATATTTAAATATTTGTATTACAAAACATTATATAATTTATTATATAATTATAATATTTATAAAATATTTTAATTAATATATAAAAATATATAAAAATTACAACTAATAAAAACATAAAATAAACAATTGTTTGATTAAAAAAAATTTATAATTTTATATGAATAAATGAATAAATAAGTAAATATTTATTAAAATAAAAGTATAAAATAATATTTTTATAATTATAGAAATTTTTTAAAAATATAATGACTAAAAGATTTTATATTTTTGAATTATTAAAATTTTTTTTTTATTTTTCATAAAATTTAAAAGAAAAAAAGTTGATATTTTAAGATTAATATATTGTTATTTTAATCATATAAAAAAAATTGATTATTTAAAAAATTAATATTTTAGTATGGTTATTAAATGAACACTTCAAACATTAAAATTTATAATGATTAAAAGATTTTAATTATATGCTTTTATAATTATTTCATATTATTTTAATAAAAGATAAATTGAATTCTTATAAATTTATGACCATATATATATATATATATGAATACTTTATTATAATATAAATTATAATATTTATTTATTAAATAATATCATTTATGGTTAAATAAAGATTTATTTCTATTATTTTATTTAAAGTATTTATTTTTTATAATTTATTTTTAGTGTTATTTTTTTATATTTTATTTTATAATAGTTTAGTATATATATAAGGTTTTAATAAAATTCTTTTTATCAAAAAATAGAGCCCACACTTCAAATTGTGCATTTAATGGTAGCAATAACAATGTTTTAGGGTTCTCATAGGAGATCTACAATGTCATAGCTTATGGTGGTGTTCATATAGACATGAGAACAATGATTGTAGATTGGATTCCCATCTGCAGGCTCTTCATGTGGGTAAAACCCCCTCTGCTGGCAATTTCACATCATGGACACTCCGGTAAGCTCAGATAAGTAAAAGATGCTATGTGGACTAAATTCATCAGTGGGGGCCATAACATCTGCTATTGCTTCATGCAACATAATCTGATACGAGTAATGAGTGTGCAGATCAACTGATGACATGAAGAAACTCTATGATGGATGCGTATGAATTCATCAGTGATGACATGGAGAGTGGTGTTCGACAGGTTGTTGTTTCACAGGTGAGTAATTTCTTGCTCGTTGCTTGACCCTATTTCTTTTTATTTTTGAGCTTCCTAGAAAATGTTGAAAAAATTAGTATTTCTATTTTATCTAAGAAATAGCAACTTACTTTTTTTGAAGAAAAAGTCAATCATAAAAATCATACATAAGAAAATATATTTGGGTAGATGTCACATTTGAATTACAATGCAATAATGTTGAGCTATGCTTTATCTAGAAATTAGGAATTGTGAATAGACTAGACATAGCTTGGCCAATTCTATTCTTTTTCATCACATATGTGTATAATTTAAATTGAATGTACATACTCGTTGTTGTGTTGTCATATGCATTGTGAGGAGTCCCTACTTAATGTATATCTTAGTCTTATCTCTAAAAATTAGAGGGATTATGTCTGATGAGTCTCAAACTTGATATTTATTGTTTTTGGACAAAAATATTTGTTATAGTGTCAAGATATGATCTTCATTATATTCATGTGATATATATTTTCATAATGATTATTTATTTTTGTATTCTTTCTGCACAAATATATTTTATTTTAAAATTTTTATGAGATTTAGTGAGGTGAAGTTTATGTTTTGTTGCATATTTAATAATTTTGCCTATGCATGCTTATGTATACAACCGATGATGAAAATTATAATTCTAGGCCAAGAATAAAATATCATGTATAAATTTTATTTTGAATT
Source organism: Sapria himalayana (assembly GCA_029783825.1). Classification (NCBI taxonomy): domain Eukaryota; kingdom Viridiplantae; phylum Streptophyta; class Magnoliopsida; order Malpighiales; family Rafflesiaceae; genus Sapria; species Sapria himalayana. Next base: position 274,258 of record JAREIK010003479.1, read on the forward strand.
ATTATAGTTTTGTTAACCTTGAATTTTTATGTCTGTTTTAATGATGTTATTTTTGAGATTTATTGCCTAGTGAGATGAGACCAAATACTTAATGATAAATTGATGGTCAAAAAATAACCAATATGAAAAATATTGAATATTAATAATTTTATCTCCTAATTTTCTAGCTATCTTGATTATACGAGTCCACTAAAAAAATTAAGTTTTATTCTTATCTTTAATTTAATTCTTTATTTTTAAAATTCTAGTGTTGTTCTTAAAGAGCCTATATATTGCAAGATTTTCCTAAAATGTGATATATAAAGTAAGGTGTGTTTTATTTTACTTATAATTATATATAAAAACATGAATAATGTTGGATTTTATTTTGGCAGTAGCGGCGGCGGCACCGACAGCAATGGTTGCGGCGGCAGCACCGACAGCACCGGCATCACAGGCCGCAATAGTAGTAGTGGTAGAGGCGGCGGCGGCGGCAGTGGCGGTAGCACTGGCAGTGGCAAAAATGTCGGTAGCTGCGGCAGCTGCGACAGCAACAGAAGCGTCAGCAGCAGTGGTAGCAGCGGCAGTAGCAGCACTGGCAGCGGCGGAAGCGGCACTAGCGGTGACATGCAGTGGCATCAGTGGCAGCGGCAGCATCAATGGCAACGGCGACATCAATGGCAGCACCGGTTGTAGTGCCAGTATGGGGTGCTACAGCATCGGTAGCAGCTGCGGTAGTGGCTGTGGCGAAAGCAGCGGCGGCAGGAGCGACAACACGAGCAGCGAAGGCAGCAACAGTAGTGGCAACAACGATGACAACATCGGCAGCAGCTACCGCAACTGCGGCAGTAGTAGGGGAAGCGGCAGTGGCAGCGGGAGCAACAACAATGACAACAAATGTGGTATATACATACGTATATAGTCGGTATACATACATATAATACTATAGTATTTTATGTAAATATATACTGCGTATATATGTACTCAGTATATATGTACTCAGTATATATGTACACATAATATTGTAGTTTATATGTACAATATACTGCAGTAATTTATGTATGAGTGAAATGCTAGTATATATGTACATATTTACTGCAGTAATATATATATTAAAACATAGTTTTTTTATATTTATTTTGATTTGATAGAGTGGTTTAAATTTTTTACAAATATGGTACCATATTATTTTTCATTTGAAGCTCATATAAGTAAATGGAATTTTCAACGGATATGATGCATCGTGATCGGACAGCTTTTTAGCGATGAAATATCTCATTTATCTTACTAATTTAGCTATGAAATTTTTTTTAGCAAGTGATTTTTCCTAGATGTGTCAACCGGGCCGAGTCGGCCCGGCCCGTGCCGTGCCCGGGTAAGGCAGGAGCCATGCCGTGCCGTGCCTGACCCGGCACTATTCGGTGCTCGTGGCACGGCACACCGGCACGAGCTCGTACCGTGTCCCCCTTGCTTCGCCCCTCCCACAAAAAAGACCACGGGTCGGGTCTGATTAGACCCGACCCGCGGTCCCCCGAGGCTCGAGCCGACCCGATCCCCCCCCCCCCCAATGGAATAAAAAAAATTTAAAAAAATTTTAAATTTCTGCCGTTGGATCTCGCCTCCAACGGCTAGGAGCCAGAATCCAACGGCCCTTATGATTCTGCCCCCTAAAAAAATAAAAAAAATGACTTTTAAAAAAAATGACTTTTAAAAAAAAATATTTTTTTAATCTATAAATTCCACCCTCCTTCTCTATAACATTTATGTTTTTCATAAATATATTCTCTCAAATCTTTCATTTTTTCTCTCAAAAAAATTGCTCATCTCTCTCGGGACTCGGGATTTCGGCATTCGGCTTAGATTTTTGGGAATCTCAACTTGAGTTTTGAATTTTGAGTTTGACTGTGGTGCACCATGTACGTGATCGACCTTAATGCTTTTACCGGGTAATTTATTTTAAGTTTTTTTTTTACTTTCTCTCTCTCTCTCTCTCTCTCTCTCTCTCTCTAGTTTCTCTCTCTAGACCAAAAATAAAAAATTTTAAAATCAGTCATCTAGTCTCTAAATAACTATTCTGATTAACAAAAATCCTAAAAAATAATAAATACTAATGAAACATATTTAAATTTAGAAAATGAAAATATTACACAGAGGTCTGAGGCTACTGAAACTTTGGTTTCTCTAGTCGTCTCAACTCAAACTTCTAAAAAACAAAAAACTTGGAGGACTTCTGTGATTTTGGACTCATTTTAATACAATAAAACAAAAAAAATGTTAGGGGTGAGAAAGAAGAAATGACACGGTGCAAATATTGTATTAGACTTTAAACTTGTAAGAGTTCGTTTGGGACTAGGCACCTTACGAGGCATGCCGAATTATGCTCCAAAAAACATGGTCCATTATATCCTAGGCAAACCCAACTTGGCACTGCATTTTTTGAGACTGTATCAAGTTCAGTCTCAAAGTTTACTACCTTCATATACTCCAGCGAGTTGGGTAGGGACGACATGGCCAAACTTATCACAATGATGGGTCTTCCGATCAGATTTTCAGAAGATCCAAGGGTAGTGCGCATCATGCAGACATATTTTCAGCCTGCTTATCATAGGATTCCTCGGTCCACATCTATGAATGACATACTAAAATTATATAAGTTAGAAAAACAAAAAATAATTAATGAATTTATGGCATATAGTGGAGTGGTGTCCGTGACGTCCGCTATCTGGACAAGTCACGATGAAACATCTTATGCATGTCACACCAGCCACTATGTAGATTCTAACTGGACAATGAATAAAAAAATTTTAGGATTTTCTGAGATTCTTTATCCTCATGATGGCCCGGCCATTTTTGAGTGTATGATGAAAATCTTTAGGGAATATAAAATTCAAAATAAAATTTTTAGTGTCCCATTCGATAACGCATCTAATAATAGAGTAGCGATTAACATGTTTGTTAGAATATTAGAGATGCACCATTAAGAGAGATTTTTCATGTCAGATGCATGTGTCGCGTGACTAATCTGATTGGTCAAGAGGGTATGAAGGTGTGTTCCCCCGCGTTGGATAATATACGTAATGCACTAAAATATATTCGCACTCCTCGCAGACAACAAGAGTTTGGTAGTCTCTGTTTGTCTACGAATCTTAAGAAGAAGAAATTCTAATCGGATGTGAGACATTGTTGAAAGTACACGTACTAGATGTTGGAATCATGTGTTGGATACGAACACGTGATATCAGACTACGTCAATAGTAAGAGAGACGAACTTATTATTGACGACATTGACTGGGCTTCAGAAATTTCATTTATGAAATTCCTGAAGATTTTTTATGACACGACGAACATGTGTTCATCGGTTTATACACCCACGACTTGCATTGCACTCCGGTGCATATGCAACATTAGTAGCATGTTTAGGAAGTATCGAGCTGACCCGACACATAACCATATGGTTGCAGAGATGAAAACCAAGTACTTAAAGTAATGGTCCACCGTTCTATCTCTTTATTGTTTGCTGCATGCATGGACCCTAGGGTTAAGGTGGAAGGGGTAGAAAACACCCTGACTTATATTTCCTCGTGCATGAACCTGGAAGAGCCACCTGAAAGGTTCATTCACGAGAAGTTGACTGACCTGTTCACATACTACGATACTAGGTATGGTGGTGGTGGTGGTGAGACTGTGATTACGGACATTGATACCTTGTTCGGAGAGGGCGATTTCTCCATTCAGCTAGTGAGGGGGAAACGTAGTGGTGGACCATCACATAGGAGCGAGCTTTCTCGGTACTTTGATACCGATTACTACTCAATCCTATCACATTCTGATACTAAGAATATTGATATATTATAATGGTGGAAATCATATGAGTCCACCTTTCCCATGCTATCTAGGATGGCACAGGATCTACTGACTCCTCCGGTGTCGAGCGTAGCATTGGAGTATGCTTTTTCTGTTGCAGTGAACATGATTTCGAATAGGAGATCGAGATTATGCCAGATATTGTTGAGGCCTTGGCTTGTTTGAAGGATCGGAAGGGTTCAAGGTTTAGCATCCATGATTGTGCTGGAGCTGGGACTGGGACAGGGACTGCATCCGCATCAACTGCGATAGCGGAGGAGTTGATTGCTGATGATGATGATCTATATGATACTGATCTTGATGTTGTGGCTGATAATGCTCATGATATGACGATTGACGATTGATGATGATTTACTATTTTTTGATTTCGATGTTTTGTTTTTTATTGATTATACGCTTTATTTATACGTTACGTTGAAACTTTAATTTGTTTGGTTCGGACTTTTCGTATCTAGTTGCTGATTGGTCATTTTTCATTTGGTTTGCTTATGTTTTTTTTACTTTAAGATTTTTTTTAACATAATTTATTGATTTATTTATTTTTTTGTTTTAATTTTTCATTTAAAAATTTATAAATCTATTATATAATCCTAATAAAATTTAAACTAATTTTATATTACATTAAAAAAAAATTTTAACTTTGTAATTTTAATAAATTGTATTTTAACAATTTTCATATTATAAATATACAATATTATACATTATCTATAATTTTATATATAATTTAATAATTTATATAATTAAAATAAAAATTAAATAAAATAATTAATAAAAAAAAAATTTTTTTGCCTGGCCCGCACGGCCTGAATTGGCCCGTGCGGCCAGGCCAGCCCCAAGCAGGCCAGGCATGGTCCGGATTTTTTTAACCGTGCCGGGCCAGACACGACACGGTAGAGTAACAGTGCCGAGCCTGGCCAGGCACAGAAGCATGCCCGTGCTCAAAAAAACCGGGCCGGCCCGGACCGGCCTGCCCGTTTGACACCTTTAATTTTTCCGTCCCTAACTTTTTAGCTAGGGACACTTTCGTCACTAAAATTTAGCAAGAAACACTTTAGATAGGGAACCAATCCGTCGGTAATCCTTCACTATATCCCGTTTAGGGATGGAAAATGCCCATTTTGCTAGGGAATTGTCCCCTGCTATATGAGATTTTTCTTGTAGTATTTGAAGTTAGCGGTACTAATCATACTTTTTCAATTACTTATTTTTAAAATTATTTATACTTTTAATTCTTTATTTTTTGAGTGCACTCTATTTATAACATGATACATTACATATATTTATTTAATTTCTTTTTATCTCATTATAATGTTTTTAATTTTATAATAGTTAATTATATTACTATGATGCTTATTTAGTATAATAGTATCAATGTTCATTTTATTATTTGGTACAATTATTTTATCTTTTCTATTTTCCACTTAACTTAACGTCTTTGAATTGTATTCTTTAACAATTCAATTTTACTTTTGGTATAAGTATAAAATTTGTCGAGCATGCCACTAGGTTTTTTGAGAATTAACAACATAATGTGCCAACAAATACCATAAATTTCTTGAGTGAAGTATTTTAAAACATTCTCTAAGTTTTTCACGTTCTTCATCTTCTCGCGAGGTTAAAGTTTCTTAATATTTTTCTTTTCAAATTTAGTTATTAACTTTTGCATTGTTGATCTATGAGTTAATTTTTTTGGTAAATTTCTATTTTTCTTAAATCTTTTTTTATAGTAGCTAATGCCATACTAGCTTATGCTAATATTATATGATCTACAATGTGTTATAACATTATTGTTAATCTTATTATTTTGAGTTATCACGCTAAATAACTTAATTTTAATTTCAGAGGTAACCATGTTTTTTTTAGATATTTTTGTAGGATTTATATAACTTTGTGAATGACTTTTCTAAGAATTGATCATGGTGTCTATCCCTATTTTTGTCAATATCAAAGGATAAATTAGATGCTTAGTTTTCATTAATCTTTTTTTATTCACTATCAGTTTAATTTTTTTGTTTTGATAAATTTAAAACTTATGAAATCAAGCATAAAATATATTATTTATTTTAATAATGAGGTACACTTAAGAAAATATGCTAGTGTTTTTATAGCACGTCAAGAAAAATTATTAGTAATATATTTTATCTTAATTACCTAGAATATTATATAATTTTATTATGTAAGATGACTTTTATTATTTAGTTAACTATTTTTATAAATAAGTATTATCGCATTACATAATTCATATCTCATAAAAAAAATAATATTTATATATTTATACTTTATTTATAAAAAATGATTGATATTCACTAAAAATTCGAAATAAATATTTTTAAAAATTATATTATTATATAATATACATTGTGAGAATTTGTATTTTTCTTGAAAAAACATAAAGTGATTTATCATTTATCTTGTATTTTATGTAGTCATATTATTTTCTTATTGAAAATTTATAGATTATAAAAAATATTCAATTAAGACAACTTTAAAACTTTTTTTATAAGACATTTTAGGATGAATCAATAATGATTACAAATTACTTAATCATATTGATATCTTGTTTTATTTTTTTCAAATTGTATTTCTTATTAATTATTTAATCATATCATTTATCATTCGTGTTGTAGGGGGTAGTAATTTTGTTCAAATGTTTCTTTAAAAGTAAGAAAATAAATTGTGTCATCTCATGTCTTTCTAGGTCATTATAGTATTCAAAAAAAATATAACTGCAATTCATCATTACCACAAATTAGTAATTGAGTGATATAATTTTTTTTAAAATTCTTTTCCTTATGCCAATCTATGTGAGGCTAAAGAGATTGTTTTCAAGTTAACTCACATTTGAGTTTTCTTAGGAATTTTGTGGCCATTTTTTTTAATGATTTTCTTAATCTTAAATATCATTTAGCTAGAACATATAATAATATGAGTAAGTTGAGTCTGACACGAATTATTATAGATGAAAATTCATATAAATTGTGATTATTTCATATTTATTTAATATGAAATCAATCATTTGATAGTAAATACTTTCTAACTACTAATATACTAGATAAAAATAATGATGATATTAGAAAAGAGAATTTATGTTAAAATATTTTAATCACATATATTTAAATCCACTTTTATGTTATGTAATGATTGTGTTTTTTTTATAAAAAGAAATATTATTATAATTTTATTTTTTATTTTGTTACTTAATTTTGATTTTTTGAATAAGTAAGAAACTAATAATATTTTTTTATTTTGATGAATTAATTTTAAATTATATTATATTATATATATATATATATATATTTGATCTTATTTTGAATTAAAAGTTATTATACCTCAATGTCTCAAAAATTATGTCTTGACTTACTAATTATTCAACTTGTTATTTTATGCTTTTGCTTCTATAGGTATTTAAACTTATAATATAAATAATATTTCATTCTTGTTTTATTTAATTAATAATTAATTTTTAATAATACATTTAATCATAATGATTTAAATAATGAAATGTATTTGGAAAAGTCTATAAGATTCGCATTTTTATGATTTTTTTGAGTTACATATATTATTTCTATAAATATGACTTGGAAGAAAGTTGTGTTATATTATTGTAGTTGATACTATTATTATATATATTAATGAATTGAATATTTTTATATTCAAATATTTTTTTTACAAAAGTTTCGAATAGCTCAATGATTTAAATATATATTTTTTGTTTTTAAGTAATATATTTAAATGAATTTTTTTTTTTATTTCAGCTTATGTTTATGTGATTATTTATCGATGAGTTTTCCATTGTTATCTCTACTAGATATAAAGAAAAATATGAGAATATAGTTTCTCTTATTCTTTAGGATTGATATTAAAAATGTTTTCAATATTGTAAATCTTTTATTAGGTTTTCTCAAGAAGATGTATGATGTGGTCCTATTTATATTCACAAATATATGAAAATATGAATGGAATTGCTTTTATTCTCTTTGAGTGATTCAAGATATTTTTGATTATTTCACTATTATTATTATTTTTGTGTCTCAATAATAATAAACCATAATATCAATTATTATTTTTGTATATTTTGCTAAAAAAAAGTTTATATATTAGAAAATACATTGCTATATACACACTACAAATATTTATAAATAGTTATCATATATTATGATAACAACACACTCTCAAATGCCCAATTGAATTACACCACTATAGTGAAAGAACTTGTATCAACAATCTTTTCTTTTGGCAAGTTAATATCATATTTAGTGGGAACCAAAGTCATAGTAAATACTAAATATTCTATAATCAAATATATCATTAAAAAGAAAGATGTCATGCCTAGATTGATTTGATGAATTTTCCTATTACAATAGTTTGAACTAGAGATATCAGGTAAGATATGTACATATAAGCAAAATTAAAAATAGCTTATCAAGACTAGAACAAAAAGATAGAAGTGTTGTTGAAGAAGATATTAAATAGATTTTTTTATTTGAACAAATTATAATATTGAATAAAAATGTAACTCCATGGTATGTAGTATTAATCAACCTTATCATTGCAAGTAGTTCTCTGATCAAATTTTGAGGCAAAGTATTATAGTTGAGAGAGTAGTAGTATCTTATAATAATGTCACTTTCTGCTCCTGCTCTTACAAATTTGTGGAACATGTTAATATTTATGTGCTCAAGTATTTTTCTTCTCAAAATCAATGTTGATATTTACATATATATGCATTAATATATACGTGCATATACACTGCCATACACACACACACTCACATTTATCCATCCACATACATTACTATTCATTATATATCAGCATACACATATTTGCACTTTTGTATATATTCACACATGTATCTACATTTTTAAAGTAGTGTGTATATACTTGTATCATGCATATACTACTGTACACCCACACAAACACACACATATACCTATATACATAATGTATTTCTATAGTTACACATGAAACTATTATATATGTGTGTGTGTGTGTGTGTGCACACGTGTGTGTAAATGTATTTAAAATTTTTTGATTTTGAAAATTTAATTAAAATAAAATATTATATATTGTACACAATTTATAAAATATTATAAATTCTTTATATTTAAATCAAATATTTGTGTGTGTGTTTGTATGCATGCATGTATGTGTGTGTGTGTGTGTGTGTGAAGCATATGAATGCGTAAAATGAAATTATGAATTAAATATATGAGCTTCTATATTATTTAAATAGTTGTTTTTTTAATATATATATTAAAATAACTATCATTATACTTATATAAATAAATGAATTTGACATATTTGTAAATTATTTTGTTTTTACAATTATGTTAAAAATGAAAATATAGTTCTTAAATAGATAATATTGTTTTTGTTTTTCTATATAATTTTTTTATTAAAATTTTAATGACTGATAAATTTCTACCTATTATTTATTGTTATTAATAAATTTTTAGAAACTTTAATATTCAAACAAATATAATGTTGTGCATATAAATACATGTCTTTAATGTTTTGTAAAAAAACAATTATTGCTTTAATTATGTTCAAACAAAATAGATTACCATATAAATATATGAGTAAATTTTTCTACGAGTAATTATTTTTTTTTATTCAAAATATTTAAATGACCATATTAATATAAGAATTTGTTTTTTTAATAATTATTTTTAAATTTTTTTCAAGTTGAATACATGACAATGTTTTTTAGTAATTAATGGATACATTTCAAACATTATTTATTTATAATAAATATAACATATTGCATATTATAAGGTACAAATTTTATTTTTTAAATAAATTTTATTTTTAAAGTTTTATCTTTGTAAATTGAAACTACATCACATATATATTTTAGAAATGTTTTATAATATTTATTACACAAACATATTATTATTTGTTTAGAAATTTACAACATGAATTTAAATAAATGAACATTTTATTAGAAATCAATTTTAGTTAAATGATATTAAGTGAAACAAACATATAAAAATACAAACCCTAAACATATTAAATCATAATGATTTATACAAACATATAAAAATACAATAAAAATACATTTAAGGTTGAAAAAAAGTAAATTTAAGTTCCTAAAATATATGGAAAATGATACAGATTAGTACAATATCCAAAAAAAACATGTATGAATGAGATGAATGATATAAATGGATATTAAGTTTCTTAAGCTAGTAGTTATACATGTTGCAAATATAGTTATATATAGTTTTTCATGTAATTATATATATTTAGACATATGGCTATGTATAGGTATTGATGTAGATAAATACAATTATATATAGTAATATGTTGATATACATATTGTTAACTACATTTATATATAGTTATATATATATATATATGTGTGTGTGTGTGTGTGCATGTATTAAATATATGTTGTTATATCTATATATACTTATGTTCATGTATACTATTTTTATAGTTATAGATATAGTAAAATACACTTATATATTTACGTGGTATTACTCTTGGGATTATCATATTTACATAATTTATTATTTAAATATTAAATATATTGTTATATACACACTGCTCACCACAAACACCAATACCCATTTTGTGATTAACATTTAAAATCACAAGGCCGTCGAGTGGAAAAAAAATAAAAATCAAGTCGGCATACCTGCTGTGCAGCATCGACATCCGTACAATGAGAACGCATTATATCACACATGCATGAAGTATGTGTACAAATCAATTTATAAAAGCAATCCAAGCATACCACGGTGATTAATGAAGAAGAATTTCGAAATAAAAAATAAAAGAATCAAAACACATACTTTTCCATTAAGATAATCGATGAAGAATTAGGGTAGAAAACGTACTTCAAATCAATAAGAAATTTTCACTTACTCTTTGATTAGGTTGTGATGCATTGGTGTCAAGAGATAGAGGAGAACTGTGGAGGACTTAGGCACTTGTTAGAGTTGTCTTTTGAGTCTCTACAACAAGTGACTATATATTGTACCATAATATTTAAATTTTTCATTATAAAAACATTAAATAAACAATTAATATATAAATTATAAAAAGATTCATTTTTTTTATTTATTTTCAAAATATTTTCAACAAAATTCATGTGCGTGTAGCAAGTACACATGAAAAACAAACACCTTAAAATTTTTTATTACATAATTAATTAAACAATAAATATATAAAAAATTTAAAAAATATATATGTTTAGCCTTATTACAAAAAAAATCAAATATCTACAAAATTTATAAACTTCATATAATAAGATATACATGAAAAGATAATTTGTGTTCTAGTCACTCTCCTAAAAGTTATAAAATATTTTTTATGTTAAAAAATATATAAATATATATATTTTATGGTTATAAATTTTTAAGAATTCATATTAATTTTTATGAAGATAATCTGAAATAATTTTAAAGGCATAAAATTTCATATTATTTGATATCATTAATAATTTTTAAAATTCTAAAAATTACTTAAAGTGAGAAGATAATTTAAAAAGTTATATTTATTATTTTAATAAAGACATTTTTTTTAAAAGCCAATAATAAAATTATTACTCATTTAATTCTTATAAATTTTAGTATGGGAACACATCTATATATTTATTTTTAAATAGTAATTTAATTTCTTTTAAATTTAATAAAACAAATTAAATTTTTATTATAATTCAAGATTTTCAAATTTTCTATTAATTATTTTTTTTTAAAGTTTCATATAATCATAAAATTTTTTATACTTATAATAATATTAATATTTACTAGTTTATTCATAAATTCAGATATTTTTGAAAATATTTTTTATTAAATCATATAATGAATTATTTTACCTTTATATTAGTCGAAATTTTAATGTATGTTCATTTAATTTTTAAAATATCTTAAAAAATTATTATAATTATAGAATTAATTATTTAATCTTACTTTAATAATAAGTTTCTAAATTAAAAATTTTAGAAAAATTTTTTGTATAATTTTTTTAAAAATTTATAATCATAAAAATAGTTATTTTAGTCCTTATTAATATATATATATATATTTTTTGTATTTTTATATATTTTAAATTATTTATTTTAATATCATTTTTTATAATTTTACTAGGAGAATGTGTTTTTCAAGAATCGCTCATCTATAGACCATAACATATATTTGATAAACAAAATTAAATAAAATATTAAAACAAATAATAAATTAAAAAAAATTAAATAATTAAATATTGGCTAGAAAAATTATATCTCTAAATCCATAGTAATATTTTGGGTGTAATTAGTAGGAAAGTTCCATCACTAAATCCATCATTATATTCTTGATTTTATTAGCTAGGAAAATTTCATCACTAATTCCATCACTAATTTTCGGATGAAATTAGCTAGGAAAATTCTGTCGCTAAATCAGTCGCTATATTTCGGATGAAATTAGCTAGAGAAACTTCATCGCTAAATCCATCGCTATATTCTGCATGTAATTAGCTAGGTAGTTTCCATCTCTAAATCCATCACTATATTCTGGATTTAATTTGCTAGGAAAATTCTGTTGTTAAGTCTATTGCTATATTTCGAATGAAATTAGGTAGGGAAATCATGTCGCTAAATTCGTCACTATATTCCGGGGGAAATGACTAGAGAAATTTCGTCGCTAAATTCATCGCTAAATTCTCCGCTTTTCTTTGTGCGGAATTTACGTGGCTATTCTATAACTAATCCATTGCAAATTTTTATTTCAATGAAAAATTATAAATCCCTAGCTAATCCCTCACAATTTAGCTAGGGATTGATCCCAAACTAAAATTCCCTAGCTAAATGAATAATTTTTTTTGTAGTGTTTGATCTATCTCTATAGATCTATAAGCTTAATATATAGGCATCTTCACCTAAGTCTTTTTATTGTGAAATAATTTCCAAGCTAAGCCTTTATTTATTGTAAGAAAGAGATATCATTTCTAATGAGAAGTATATCGTCTATATATAAAATAAGAAAGAATACTATACTCCCACCAATCCTTTTGTAGACATAAGGTTTATCTTCAATCTTAATAAAGCCAAACTCTTTGATTACATTATCAAATCGAAGATTTCAACTTCTTGAAGTTTGCTTTAATCCATAAATAGACTTATGCAACTTACATATCTTTGTAGCACCCTTTAGATCAACAAAACCTTCAGGTTGTGTCTTGTATACATCCTCAAATAAATTCTGATTAAGGAATGTAGTTTTGACATTCATTTTCCAGATTTCATAATCATGGTAAGTTGTAATCACAAGTTAGATTTGAATGGAATTAAGCATCACAACTAGTGAGAAGATTTCATCATAGTCTATACCATGAATTTTTTTAAAACCTTAAGCAACCCATATCCCTTTAAATGTATGCACATTACCATCCATGTCAGTTTTTCTTTTAAAAACCTATTTGCACCCAATGAGATTTATCCATTTAGGTGGATCAACCAAAGACCATGCTTGGTTAGTATACATGTATTCCATTTCAGATTTCATGGAAACCAGCCATTTCATAGAATCTAGACTCAATGCTAGTTTGTATATCTCAAATTTCTTTAAGATCTTCCTTTCCCCCACTAGTTTTTCTAGAAATAAATTCTCTTTCGAGAAAAACACCATTTCTTGCGACAACCACTTTTTATTGTGTGTGAATATAAACGTAGCATCCTTTTGTTTCATTGGGATATCCTAAAAAATAGCATTTGTCTAAATTGAGTCCTAGTTTCTCTAAGACTTGACGTCTAACATAAGGTTCACAACCCTAAAATTTCATTAAATACATTTTGGGACTCTTTACTAGCCATATCTCATATGTTGTCTTTGTAACTACCTTAGATGGAACCCGGTTAAGTGTGAAAGAAGCTATCCCTTGAGCATAATTCTAGAAGGAAGAAGGAAGATCTACATGACTCATTATTGATCATACCATGTTTAACAGAGTAAGATTCCTCCTTTCTGATACACCATTTCATTGTGGTGTTCCAGGTAGAGTTAGTTGGGATATGAACCTAGATTAAACTAGATGACCACAAAACTCTTGGCTTAAGTATTCACCACCTAGATCTGATCTAAGTATCTTAATACTTTTTCCATGTTGATTTTGTACTTCATTCTTAAATTCTTTGAAATTTTCAAAGGATTCTAACTTTTGTTTCAATAAATACATATAGCCATAACTATTGATATCATCAATAAATGAATTGAAATATTGGTAGCCTCCTCTAGTTATTATATTGAAAGAGCCACATACATCATTATGTATATGTCCTAACAAATCATTTGACCATTTTTTTTGACCAGTAAAAGGAGTTATAGTCATTTTGCCTAATAAAAAAGACTTGCATACTTCATTTGATTGAAGATCAAATGAGTCTATAAGTAAATATTTATGGAGTTTAGATATACATTTCTCATTCAACACATTGCTTTTTTTTCAATGATCTACTCTTTCTATGATCCTGCACATTATTACAAATGTGAGAAGCACATCTGATATTTAATACACATATTGAAGAAGTAGATAAATTGATTTCAATAACATAAATACTAGAGGTAAAAGTCTCACTTCCATTCTTCCTGATCAATTCTTCCAAGTATTGTTTGCAGTTCCTTTTCCAATGTTCGATCCGACCATAGTGGAAGCAAGTACATTCCTTTGCCACCCCTCATTTAGGTTTCAATGCAGAAGATTTTGCCTTACCTTTGGTTTGGGGTGTACCCTTATCTTTGGATTTATGTTTTCCTTTTCCCTTTTGCACCATCATTATGAATTTAATCTTTTTAAGATTTTGTTCAGTAGTTCTCACATTTCATAACAACTCAAGCAAAGCTTTGCCAATTTTGTTTATGTTGTAATTCATGACAAATTGATTATAGTTTTTAGACAATCATAGGAAAAACTATATCAGTATCTAACCATTGGCTCAATGGAAAGCCCAACCTTTCTAGATTCTCAATATACCCAATCTTTTTGAGCACATGAATTCTAATAGGGGTCAATTCTATCATCTTGAATTTAAATAAGGTCTTATTCTGTATATGTAATTTGTTTTTTAATAATTTGTTTGTATGAACAATTGTTTTTTCTATTTTAATATTTTCATGTAAGTACAAAAAGGAAATATTAAAAGGCTAGGGATGCAGCAATAACACAATAATGGAGGTCCTGTTGTCCGGCCAGTGGCCGAAATTTTAGGAGCAGAGCCTGATTCATCTCATGATCCGACCGGCTCCAGTTAAATGAACCGAGAGAAATTTTAATATAAAATAGTTTGTAATTTTATTTTCGGGTGCCGGTTTTTGGACCCATGGAACTGTTCATCATCTCTCTCTTCTCTTTGATGATTTATCGTTACTGTTATGTGTGTTGCATTTTGTAAGATAATTTATGTTGGTTTAATCTATAACTCATAAGAATTTTCTGGTGGATGTAGCTAGTCGTACTAAGCGACTAGCGAACCACATTATTTTTGGTGTTTATTTTTCATTTTTTTTGATTCTGTCATGGATGGTTGCTGAATTGGATATATATATTGCTTATTTTCCGTTGTTTCTGTTGTTTCTGTATCTTAATCTCACTACCATGGAAGTGCAATTTCCCAACAATTGGTATCATAGCAAGGTTTGAAAATTTTTTTGAGAAATTGTGCTATTAGGGTTTGTGATTTTTCTGTATATGCAATATTCTGTTGAAATGGATGGAACCCTAAACACCATGATTGAGAAATTCAATGGCAAAAATGAGTTTAGTATGTGGCAAATTAAAATGCGACCGCATTTGAAAAATTTCGATATTTGGAATCCTCTTGTTCAAAGCTTCGGTCCACACACTGTTCCTGCTCTTGGAATAACTGAGGTTGAGGCTTGGAGACATGAACAGAAAGCACACTCCACCATTCTGTTGAGCTTTTCAGATGAAGTAATTGCTGAGGTAGCAGATGAGGAATCTGCTGCAGGACTGTGGCTCAAGCCTGAGTCACTATACATGACTAAATCACTGATGAACAAGCTTCTGTTGAAGAGAAGGCTGTTCACACTCAGGATGTAAGAGAGAACCTCTTTGAAGAAGCATCTGGATGACTTATACAGCATCCTCATGGACCTTAAAATTTTGTTGAAAATTTTGTTTCTCTTCCGCCTTCCTATGAAAATTTTGTTGAATCACTCATTGTGGGAAAGGAGGAGATTACACTAGAGGATGATCGGGCTGCCCTACACTCTAGAGAGATGAGGCAGAAGGCTGCAGTTGAAAGACTTGAACATCCTACTGGATTGGTGGGGACAAACATGAGACCACAACCTGTTCCATTCAAGAAGAAGAGAAATAAGCTTCAGAAGAAGTCAAAGGAGGGTGACATTTGTCACTACTATAAATAGAAAGGGCATTGGAAAACTGAGTGCCCAAAGAAGAGAGCAAGGCTGGAACAACAATGTCAACCTAACCACCCACCTGCTGCTGCTGTGACATTTGATGATTTGGATGATGGAGAAGACCTGGTGTTGGTAACCTCTACAATGATTGCAAGATCAAATTCTTGGATCCTGGATACTGGTGCTTCCTTCCATATAAGAACTCACTTGGAGTGATTCAACAAATATGACATGAAGGAAGCTGGCCATGCTGTGGTGGGGAACAGCCAACCATGTAAGGTGGTTGGAATCGGCACATTCGGACTGAGAACTTGGGATGGCCAAATAGTCTCACTTTCAAATGTGAGATATGTCCCTGAGATAACAATGAATCTCATTTCTCTTGGTGTTCTGGATGATCAGGGATATTCATTCAGTGGTAGAAAGGGAATAATGAATGTTCACCGAGGAAATGATATTGTACTGAAAGGGCAGAAGACTGGAACGCTATATACACTGATAGATTCCGTAGTGACAAGGGCTATTGCTGTCACATTCGGAGAGCTAGTATCTGAAGACAAAGCTAAACTTACCAGAATATGGCATATGCGGCTTGCACATATGGGAGAGAAATGTATGAATATTCTCTCTGATCTTAATCTTCTTGTTGGTCATAGAGTCAGTAAATTAAATTTCTGTGATCATTGTGTTTTTGGATAGAAATATAGAACTAAGTTCGGTAAAGTCATACACTATACAATTAGTTTTTTGGATATTTTACACCACCAGCTATAGAGGCATCATTTTTCTTCTTGATTAAGATCAGAGAAGATGGTGTCAATTATAATGAGATATTTTCTTCTGTAGTTAGACATAGTTCAATCAGGGTGCTTCTAGCATTAGTGGCACATCAGAACCTTGAACTTGAGCAACTAGATGTTAAAACTACATTTCTTCATGGAGAACTGGATGAAGAAATTTACATGAGCCAGCCTGAGGGTTTTGAGGTATCAGATAAGGAAACCCATGTGTGCAAGCTTTTGAAGTTCCTTTATGGACTTAGGGAGTCTCCCTGTTAGTGGTACAAGAGATTTGACTATTTCATGACTAGTCATGAATACAGTAGCTGTGACCATAACTATTGTGTTTATTTCAAAAAGCACAAGGATGAGTCATATATCTACTTGCTATTGTATGTAGATGATATACTTATTGCTGCTAGAGATAAATCTGATATTCAGGAACTGAAAGATCTTCTCAGTTCTGAATTTAATATGAAAGATCTTGGAGGAGCATAACAAATTTTAGGTATGAAAATATTCAGAGATAGAATTAAAAGAAAGTTGTTTCTTTCATAGAAACAATATATTCAGAAACTTCAATCTAGATTTGGAATGGCTTCTTGTAAGCCTCTGTCCACCCCATTTGCTTCTAACCTCCATCTGACATTAGAATGTTTTCCTCAATCTGAATCTAATAAGGAACAAATGTCTAATGTTCCATATTCTAGTGCTGTCGGGAGCCTTATGTATCTATGGTGTGCACCCGACCTAATATTGCTCATGCAGTAAGTGCAGTGAGTAGGTTTATGATAAACCCTGGTCAAGAGCACTAGAAAGCTGTTAAAAGGATACTTAGGTACCTCAAGGGGACTTTTGATGTTGGTCTGATATTTGGTAATGAATCAGAACTCTTGCTGGTAGGATATTCTGATTCTGACTATGCAAAAGATGTTGATAGTAGACGGTCCATGACTGGTTATGTCTTCACTATATATGGTTATGTAGTTAGCTGGTATGTCACACTGTAATCTTTTATTACTTTATCTTCTATTGAAGCAGAGTATATGGCTCTGACTAAAGCTATGAAGGAAGGCATGTGGCTGAAAGGTTTTCTCAAGGACTTTGGTCTTTATGAAGTGGTTGCAACAATTTTCTGTGACAACCTCAGTGCTATTTGTTTAGCAAAAGACCAAGTGCACCATGAGAGGACAAAGCAAATTGATGTGAGATATTATTTTTTTCGATCTGTGAAGAGAGTACAAGTAAAGAAGATTACAACTTCTGATAATCCTGTTGACATGTTTACCTAACCTATTACTTTGAATAAGTTAAGACACTTACTTGACTTACTAAACATATCAAATCAGATGTAGTCCTTTTGGACTAAATATTTATAGAGAGTGTCTCTCTATCTGTATGCAAAACAAATTGGGGTGGAGATTGCTGTATATGTAATTTGTTTTTTAATAATCTGTTTGTATAACCAAATGTTTTTTCTATTTTAATATTTTCATGTAAGTGCAGGAAAGGAAATATTAAAAGACCGGGGATACAGTAGTAGCACAATAACGGAGGTCCCGTTATCTGGTTAGCGGGCTAAAATTTTTGGAGTAGAGCCTGACCCATCCCATGATCTGACCCGCTCCGGTTAAATGAACCGAGAGAAATTTTAACATAAAATGGGTTGTAATTTTTTTTTCGGGTGGCTATTTTTGGACCCATGGAACTGTTCAATGTCTCTCTCTATTCTCTCTGCATGATTTATCACTACTGTTTTGTGTGCATGCATATTGTAAGATAGTTTCTGTTGATTTAATCAATAACGCATATGTATTTTATAGTGGATGTAGCTAGTCGTACTGAGCGACTAGCAAACCACGTTATTTTCGGTGTTTATTTATCTTTTTTTTATTCTGTCGTGGATGGTTGCTGGATTAGAAATATATATATTGCTTATTTTCTGTTGTTTCTGTTGTTTCTATATCTTAATCTCACTACCGTGGAAGCACAATTGTCCAACATCTTAGATACCTTTTACCTCTCATGCCTTGCTTGCTCTTGATATAGTCATTTTAAATGTTCAACCTTATCATAAGCATCCATGTTCTCATGTTGCTTCTGAAGCTTAGAGTTCATGTTGCAAGCATAATGCATGTTATATCCAAAGCATCATCTTGATACTTTTTATGAGCATCCTTATTAGCATGAGGAGTATTAGGAGCAGGTGATTCAGGAATAGACTACTTTAGGACATATAATTTTTTTTCTTATTTGAGGACAATTCTCAAATTCCTATACCAATCCTAAAAATTAGCTTCATTGAGCTTGTCTTTCTCAAGGACAAATCACAGTGATAAGTTGTTAGACGTGTTTCTAGACATGGTAATCAAAAACATATGCAGAAATTAGTATCATAATTAAAGTTTATTTAATTAGGGCTTTTATTAAATGATCCTCCCACTAAATTATTTGGTTGAAAACAATCCCTCAATTTTCTCTTTAAATCAATTCTTTAGTGGCCAAGATCCATATTTGACCTTGTCTTGAGTTACCTTTGGCTAAACACCCAAAATTCAACAATTTAGGTAGGTAATATTTACCAATTACATCTGATAGAACTTTTGGATAATTAGGTGAATAATATATTTTGTTCTTAGCCCATCTTATGGTGCATCTCCTAATTTTATGCTTCTAAGTTCTAAATCTAATTGAGATAACTTAGTTAAGTCTCACCCAAAGTTCAATAGGTTGGATATCATAATTATCCTATCGCACTCTACCAAGATAAATAAAAATACTTCACTTTGTCCAACCTATCTAATATTGATCGAGGTAGTAATGAGTCTCAAACTTTGGTAGGCATCTTTTATTGACTTAATTTTTTATTTTGAGGGATATCTTTAATTGTTTAGTAAAACAATGAATTTAACATGCATCACATACATTTAAATATGTTTGCATTTATTTTACTAGGCAAGTTGTATAATAACATATATTACACAAACACAAAATAAACATGACATGATTATGCCCCGAACTAAAATGATTTTCTCAAGCTAAAGACAAAATCGAAATGTCAACCTAAAGGTATTACATCTTATCCAAGTGCTTCCTTGGTTGTCTTATGTTGTTTGTTGCTTTCTCCTTTAAAATAACCTTCTAATCTAATACTATTATAATTATATATTACATATATAGAAGGAAATCTTAAGTTATATTTGTGGGGAATTAAATGAGAAAAAAATTTATAACTTGAATTATAGATTAAAAGGCACGACACGGAGGCCGTATTTAACTTACAACAACAACACACAAAAACCATTCATATGGTGTAAAGAGACATAACCATGCGCCATGCAAAACCTACATCTAACATCACTTTATCATGATTATAATTAATCATTTGTGGGGCATTCAAATTTTGAGGTCCTAGAGGCATCGCCCCTAGTAGGGTCAAGGGGCATCGTCACTTAACCAAAACAAAATTGATTTATAAAACTAATTTATGACTTTAATCAAATCACAATTTCATCTATAAAATTGTTTAACATTTAAATAACTCCATATAACAATTAAATGAATCTATAATCACTTATCTATAATCACAATTTCATCTATAATAATAATTCATGGATGTAATCACACTACACTCTTGTTTATCATATAAATACAATTTATTATTCGTATTAATCGAATTAACATGAACAAGTAACAAACAATATTATTTAATCATATTAAACATATTAATATTATTGATCTATTTCATGCATGATTAATCAAGATGCTCATAAATCATTTGTATAATCATGATAATATGTTTGTTCATATCAAATATAAACAGATATATAAAATAATTTAATCGATTCGCAACCTCACTCTAATACCTTTGTCAGGGTTCAGATAAATTGCATATTAGAATTTCATAGTGGACTAGGAACCTAAGAATGATCCAAGTAAATACAATTAAATGTTGGACAAAGATGTTACCTATTGTAGCAAAAAATTAAACTTTTGATTCTGAATGGTTTGGTCTAATTCTAGCACAGTCATGTGTTCGTGCCTCTACCAGTATCCACACAAACATATTTTTATTATATATATTTTTTCATTTTGTATATGTCACATTTTAAATAAGCTTTTGTTTGTTCACAAACCTTTCTAAAAGGATGTGTCATTAACTAAAAGGATGTGTCATTAATAAAACATTTTGATTTTTCACACACCTTTCTAAAAGTATGTGTCATCAATGAAGCCTTTTGGTTTTTCACACACATTTCTAAAAGGATGCTTCATTAACGAACCCATTTGGTTTATTACACATATTTCTAAAATAATGTGTCATTAATGAAACCTTTTAGCTTTTCATATACCTTTCTAAAAGGACGTGTCATTAATGAAAAGGATGTATCATTAATTAAAATGATGTGTCATTAATGACACGTCATTCTAAAAGTGAGAAATGTGGGATTTAAGTTTGTGCCCTTTTTAAAGGTCCAAACATTTACTAATTGGACCAAATTCTTTAGTCAAATTAGCTTAAGATCTTAAATGAATTTCAGACAAAAAATATTGCCTAGTTTATTTTAGTCTAACTAAAATAAAATAATCTTCAAATATATATATGTTTTTTATGTGTGTGACCCAATAGGTTATCGTAACATTAGTAGTGACTTTAAAATCTCATTTTAAAGAAACAAGCAATGAACATCATTTAGCAATACATCATTTTTACCCAAGTGATGAAAATATAATATATTCAATGTAAGCTAATTCTGTGACTATTTTTTGATTGTAAGACTTAGTTCTTTTTTTAATGATATCTAGTTTGATTTATGAGGCATAGATAATGTCATCCTCACATCAATCTATATGTTTCTTGATCTTTGAGTAGACTAAGTTAAAAAGATAAGCTTAATATATAATATTGACTTATTTCAGCATGATCATGCATTTTAGTAGTCCTACTCAATGAAGAGGCCAACGGATATCACTTCTATTATATCAATGAGACAAATTCCATCTACATAAATCACATTCCTCTGTATAATTTATTATATATATATTAAAAAATTTATAACCATTCTTGTTATAGGTGGCATTAACTAAATCTAATGAATACAACATCTTAAGTAGGCAACCGAAGTGACTTCAAGTCAAAAGATAATTTATAGTAATAGTCACGAGGAGAATGTGCAAGACACTTATATAATAATCCTTGCAATATTTTTATTGTGGGTCAGTTTAGTATATGTTCTCCAACATATACTCATGTTTTAACTTAATATCTCATAATAGTTAACCTACATGCTAGTCTTAATGTATTAATATTTTCCTTGATTATTAACACTTGACTAGGATAAATTTAGAGTAATTTTCCATAGATAATCACTCTAGGGCAATATTATATTCATCTAATATTTGCAAAGATCTAAAAAATATAATAAATATAAAATGATGCTTTTATACATATAAGATATGATACAAAAGTCCCAAAAGAATCATTTAATGATTGAATTTTAGTGGATACTCTAACATATCTATCCATCTATTTATCAATTTATATAATGATTGACTTTCAATTTATAATTCAATTTATTGATATATATATCCAACTATCTATCTATCTGTTTATTTATGTATTTGAGTATTTATTTATCTATGTATCTGACTATATGTCTATTTGTCTAACAATCTTTTAATTAAACTAGGTATCTATCTATCTGTCTATCTATTTATCTGTCTATCTATCTAATAGTCTATCTATATATCTATCAATATGTCTAAATGATCTATCTATATATCTATCTACCAATCTATATATGTATCATTATGTCGATATGTATATCTATGTTTCTCTTTATCAGTCTATTAGTCTATAGTATGCTAGTCTATCTATCTTTTATCTATCTTTCTATCTATTTGGCTATCTATCTATCTATATTTTTAACTATATATCATCCTATCAATCTATATATCTATCCATCTATTATATGTCTGTTTGTCTATATGTCTATCTATTTATCTATCTATATGTATCTTTATCTAGATAACTATCTAACTATCTATATATCTTTCTGACTATCTGTGTATATTTTTATATGAGTATCTACCTATATGTCTATCTGCATATCTTTCTATCTATCTATCTATCAATCAATCAAAAATATCTATCTATCTATATTTTTATATATGTATCTACCTATATATTTACCTATCTGTCTATCTATTATTTGTCTGTATGTTTATATGACTATATGACTATCTTGATATCTTTTTATCTATCTATATATGTCTGTCCATCTCTATATTTGTCTATTTATGTATTTGTCAATTTATTTATTTATTTTTCAATCTACCTGTATATCTATTTATCCCTATCTATCTATTTGTCTATTTGTTTATCAATATAATTGACTAGCTATATATATATTTATCTCTATATCTATTTTCTATCTATCTATTTTCAATCTATACATCTATCTATTTATCTATATGTCTATCTATCTATTTGTCTATCTATCTATCTATCCATTTTCTAATTGTCAATATGCATTTCTGTCTTTCTCTCTCTCTCTCTATCTATCTATCTATCTATTAGTCTATGAGTATATTAGTCTATTAGTCTATCTATCTATCTATATGTTTATTTGTTTATCTATCTATATGTCTATCTGATCTATTTGTGTATCTATCTATCTACCTATCTGTCTGTCTATATATATCTATCTATCTATCAATATATCTGTCAACCTATCTATCTATCAGTGTATATTTATCTCTTTGTCTATCTATATATCTATCTATCCATTTATCTATCTATTTGTCTTTTTGTCATTATGTATGTATGTATGTATGTATGTGTATATATATATATATATATATATATATATATATATATATCTATATGTCTATCTCTTTATTAGTCTATTAGTCAATAATTTATTATTCTATGTATATATCTATCTATTTGTCTATATGTTTATTATTCTATGTGTCTATATGTATATCTATTTATTTTTATATCTATATATCTATCTATATCTTTCTTTCTATCTGTCTATCTTTTTATCTATCTATCTATTAATCTATCTATCAGTTTATGTGACTATATGCCTATCTATTTCTCTGCCTATCTATCTATTTATTGATCTATCTATATATCTCTCTATCTATATTTCTATCTATCTATCTTTCTATCTATCTATCTTTCTGTCTATCTGTCAATCTATATGTTCTTTATATGTCTATTTATGTACATGTTTATCTATCTATGTATCTATCTGTATATTTGTCTATATGTCTATCTATTTATCTATTTGTCAACTATTTATCTATATTTCTATTGATCTATCTATTTTTCAATCTGTCTATCTATCAGCATATCTTTTTGTCTATTAGTCTAAATATCTATATATATATATCTATCTATCTATCAAAATAACTATTTGTCTATTTATCTATCTATTTATCTCTCTCTATCTTTTAGTCTATCAATTTATTAGTCATATTTGTTTATCTGCTATCTATCTATCTATCTATCTATATGTCTGTCTGTCTGTCTATTAGTATATCAATTTATTCGTATACTAATATATCTATCAATTTGTGAATGTGTCAGTCTATCTATCTGTCTATTTTTTTATGTCTACTTGTCTATCTATCTATTTTTTTATGTCTACTTGTCTATCTATCTATTTTATCTCTTAATCTAACTATCTTTTTATCTGTATATCTATCTATTTGTCTATCGGCCAATTTGTCTATCTTTCTATCATTCTATTTTTTTATCTATCTATCTATTTGCCTATCTATCTATCCATCCATCTATCTCTCTATCTATCTATCTATCTATCTTACTATCAATCTGTCTATCTATATATCTGTTTATCTTGCTATCTAGCTATCCATTTATCTATCTAAATGTACTATCTATCTATCTTACTATCAATATTGCTATCTATGTATATTTTTATGTACCTATCAATCTGATTGTGTTTCTGTCTATATATATATATATATTTGTCTATCTATATATCTTTCTATATATATATATATATATATATATATATATCTATCTATCTATCTTTCAAATTTTATATCTTTCTATCTATCTATCTATTCTATATCTATCTATCTATCTATCTATTTGTCTCTCTATCTATATATCTCTATCTAGCAATCTGTTTATCTATTTATCTTTTTATTTGTCTATTTGTCTCTATCTATCTGTCTACTTGTATATCTATCTATTTCTCTATTTGTAAATATTTTTATATGTCTATCTCTATATCTATTTATCATTATCAATCTATTTGTATATTTTTCTTTATGTTTAAATATTTATCTATATAACTATTTATCTATATATCTGTCTGTTTGTCTTTATTCAATCTATTTATATATTTATGTATCTATCAGTCTATCTATCTAACTATCTATCTCTTTATATATCTGTTTGTCTATCTCTTTATCTATCTATCTTTCTATCTATCTATTTTCATATTTGCAAATATGCCTTTCTATCAATCTATATCACTATCTATCTATCAGTCTATGAGAATTTTAGTATATCAGCTTATCTATCTTTCTATCTATCTATTTATCTATCTATCTATATGTTTCTCTATATATATATATATATATATATGTCTATATATATATATATATATATATCTGACTATCTATCTATCTATCCATCTATATATCTATCTATCCTTCAATCTTTCAATATAACTATATATTGTTTAATTATCTATGTGTATATATATATATATATATATATATATATATATATATATATTTTTATTAGTGTCTATTTGCCTATATATATATATCTATCTATGTGGCAATTTATATCTTTGATTATCTGTCTATCTCTCTATAAGTCTATGAGTCTATTAGTGTATAAGTTTATCTATCTATCGATCTATTTATTTGTCTATATGTCTATCTATCTATATGTATATATTTTGATCTATTTATTTTTCTATATGTATATCTATCTATTTAACTAACTTTCTATCTCTTTATCTATTTATATGTCTATCTAGCTATGTAAAAATCTATCCGAATATCTATCTATTTGTCTATTTTTCAATCAATCAATCAATCAATCAATCAATCTGTCTATCTATGTATGTATATATATATATATCAATCTATCTATTTGTCCATCTATCTATCTATTATTCTATCTATTCATCTATATGTATATTTATCTATATGTTAATCTATACATCTAATTATATGTATAATTATCTATATATCTATCTATTTGTCAATCTATCTATTTATATATCTATCCATTTTCTTTTTTGTCAATGTGTCTATATTTCATCTATTTAACTATCTATATGTCTATATTTCAATTTGTTAATTTATTTATCAAACTTTCTATGTCCATATCCATCTATTGGTTTATCAGCCTATTAGTCATATTTGTCTATATATCTATTTATCTATATAGCAACCTTTCTTTCTTTCTAGATATCTATATATCTCTTTATATGTATATCTGTATATCTATCTGTCTATGTGTCTATATATCTATCTATCTATTTATATGTCTATCTATCTATTTATTTTTCTATATATCAATCTATCAATCTTTTTATCTAGTTATTTGTCTATTTGTCTATCTATCTGTCTATCTATTAGTCTGTCAATATATTAGTCTATTTTTCTGTCTATCTTTATGCATAGATATATATCTATATATATAACTATATATCTCTCTATTTATATATCTATCTACCTATCTATCTCTCTATTTTTCTATCTATCTATTTATATATCTATCTACCTATCTATCTCTTTATTTGTCTATCTTTATATCTATCTAATTATTTATTTATGTATATATATATATATATATATCTCGATATTTTTATATCTATCAATATATCTACCTATATATATATATATATATATATATATATATATATAGGTATATATATATATATTTCTTTCTATATGTCTATTAATCTATTTGTCTATCTGTCTATTTTTCAAATCTATTTATTACTCTATCTGTCTATCTTTCTATCTATATGCCTATCTGTCTATATGTATATGTGTCTATCTATCTATGTGCTTATCTATCAATCTATCAATTTGTCTATTTATCTATTTATATTTATATCTATCTGTCCATCTTTCGAACTATCGAAATGTCATATCTTTCTATATATCTTTCTATCTATATGTCTATCTTTCTAACTATCTAACTATCATATATATCTATCTAACTCTCTATCTATCTAACTATCTAACAATCATTCTATCTATGTATCTATCTTAAAGTCTATCAGTTTATCAATCTATCAATCTATCAATCTATTAAACTATCAATCTACTTATCTATTTGCCTTTCTATCAATCTTACAATGAATCAATCTATCTATCTATCTTTGTATCTATCTAAAAATCTATCTATCTATTTTTCTATCTCTCTACCTTTCTATCTATCTATCTTCCATCTATCTATCTATTTATCCGTCTATCTATCAATCTATATATCTGTCTATCTATCCATTTATCTATATGTTTATCTATTTTTCTATCAATCAATCAATCAATCTATATGGCTATTTATATATCTATCTACCTATCTATCTATCTACTTATTTATCAGCGTTTATGTCTATATATATATATATATATATATATATATATATATATATATATATATATCTATATTTTTTTATCTATCAATATATCAGCCTATCTATCTATATGTATATATATATATATGTCTATTAATATATTTGTCTATGTGTCTATTTGTCAAATCTATATATTACTCTATTTGTCTATCTAGCTATCTATATGTCTATCTATCTATATGTATATGTGTCTATCTACCTATGTGACTATATATCAATCTATCAATTTCTCTATCTATCTATTTATCTTAATATCTATATGTCTATCTTTCTAACTATCTAATTATCATATCTATCAATTTATCTTTCTATCTATATGCCTTTCTTTCTAACTATATAACTGTCATATATATCTATCTACGTCTCTATTTATCTAACTATCTAACAATCATTCTATCTATGTATCTATCTTAATGTCTATTTGTATATCAATCAATCAATCTATCTATCTATCAATATACGTGTCTATTTGTCTTTCTATCAATCTATAAATGAATCAATCTATCAATCAATCAATCTTTCTATCTATCTAAAAATATATATGTCGATTTGTCTATCTCTCTACCTTTCTATCTATCTATCTGTCTATCTATCTATCTATTTATCCATCTATCTATCAATCTATATATCTATCAATCAATCTCTCTGTCCTTATTTTTTTCTATCAATCAATCAATCTATCTATCTATATGTTTATCAATATATCGATCTATCTGTCTATCTACAAAACAATCTATCTATCTATCATTCTATGAATCAATCAATTTATCTATATATTTATCTGCCTATTTACCTATCTACCTATTTGGCTATATTTTAATCTATCTATCAAACAATCAATCTATCTATTTGTATATCTATATATTTCTCTATTTTTATATCTATCTATTTTTTTATCTATTTATCAATATTTTTGGCTTTTTATGTATATATTTGTCTATTTGTCTTTCTGTCTTTTTGACTATCTATCTATGTATCTTTCTTTCTTTTTGTTTATCTATTTATATATCTACCATCTATCTTTCTATCTACCTATTTGTCTATATATCTTTCTTTTGATCTAATTGTATATATATAATATATATATATCTATCTATTTGTTTATCTATATATCAATCTATCAATATATCTGTGTGCTTGTCTATCTATCTATCTATTTGTCTATCTGTATATCTATCTATCTATTTATATATCTTTCTAGCAATCTACCTATCTACATATCTATCCCTCTATCTGTCTATCTATTTGCCTATTTGTGTATTTGTCTATTTGTCTATGTATATGTCTATCTATCTATCTATCTATTTGCCTATTTGCCTATTTGCCTATTTGTCAATTTGTCAATGTATATGTCTGTCTATCTATCTATCTATCTATTTATCTACTTGTCTATCTATTTATCTATTTATTTTATATCTATTTATCTTTATCTATCTATTAGTTTATCTATATATATATCTATATATATGACTATCTATATAAGTATTTATCTCTCTTTATTTACTTGTCTATCTATCAATCTATATATCTCTCTATGTTTTTATATGGGTATCTCTCTATCTAGTTATAGGTCTATCTGATTATCTATATATGTACCTATTTGTCTATCTTTCTATCTAGGTAAATGTCAAACTTTTTATCTATCTATTAGTCAATTTGTCTATCAATATATTTATATATCTAAATATCTATTTATCTCTCTCTATATCTTTTTCTATCTATATATCTATTTATCTATCTATGTGTATATCTATTTATCATTTTGTTTATCTATCTTGGTCTATCTACTTATCTATCTTTCTATATATCTGTCTATCTGCCTATTTATGTATTTGCTTATTTGTCTCTCTATTTATTTTTCTATT
Organism: Sapria himalayana; assembly: GCA_029783825.1. NCBI lineage: Eukaryota > Viridiplantae > Streptophyta > Magnoliopsida > Malpighiales > Rafflesiaceae > Sapria > Sapria himalayana. Next base: position 303,753 of record JAREIK010003479.1, read on the forward strand.
TGTAAACCTATTTATATATTTGTCTATCTATTTATTTTTCTATTCGTAAACCTATTTATATATTTGTCTATCTATCTTTCTGCCATTCTAGTTATTTATATATATATATATATATGTTTCTTTCTATATACATATTGATAAATCTATATTTTTAACTATATATATGTCTATCTATCTATATGTCTATCTATTGATCTGCCTATGTGTCTATATATCTATTTATCTATCTTTCTATTTTTTTTATCTATTTAGCTATCTATCTGTATATTTGTCTATTTGTCTATAATTTTATCTATCTATATATCTATCTCTCTATAAGTCTATAAGTCTATCTATCAATCTCTCTTTCTATTTATTTGTATATCTATCTATCTTTCTTTCTTTGTATCTTTCTATTTGTCTAACTCTCATTCTATATATCAGTCTATTAGTCAACTAGTCTATCAGTCAATCAATCAATCAATCTTTCTATCTAATTATTTATATATCTATATGTATATATTTTTGTCTATCTATCTATATACCTATTTTTCGATCTATATATCAGAGTATTACTCAATCTTTCTAACTATTATTTGTCTCTCTGTCTATATGTCTCTTTATCTATCTTTCTATTGGTTTATCTGTCTATCTGTCTATCTATCTCTCTATCTATTTGTGTATATGTCTATATGCCTATCAATTTATTTATCTATATGTAAATCTATCTATCTATCTACAAGACTATCCATCTAACTATCTATCTATCTATTTGTCTAACTATCTTTCTATAAATCTTTCTATCAATATTTTAGTCTATCAGTGTATTAGTCTATCAATCAATCTATGTATCTATTTATCTGTTTATCTTTCTATCTAATTTTCAATTAATCTATTTATATTTCAAATTTTCTATCTATCTATCATACTTTTAGTCAATAACTCTATCTATCTGTCTATCTATCTCTCTATCTATTTGTTTATCTACCTATCTATCTATCTATATATCTATATGTCTATCTATGTATCTATCTCTTCATCTAAATATCTATCCTTCTACACACACACACACACACACACACGCATGCGCACACACACACACACAGACATATATCTTTCTATAAATCTTCATATATTCTAATCGATTTATCTATTTATCTATCTGTGTGTCTGTCTGTGTGTCTGTCTGTCTATCTTTTTATCTTCCAATCTATTTATCTATCTATCTGTGTCTATATATCTATTTGTATATCTATCAATATGTCTATCAGTCTATATCTTTATATATCTATCAATATATTTATCCAACTTCAATTTATTATCTATCTATCATCCTACCTATCTATCTATTTATCTATTTGTCTATCTATATATATGTCTATCTATCAATCTTTATTTATTTCTATATATATTTGGTATGTTTGTCTATATATATATATGTATGTATGTCTATATATATATATGTATGTATGTATGTATGAATGTATATATTTATGTATCTATCTATTTATTTATCTATCACTCTATCTATATATCTACCTATCTGTATATCTACCTATCTATCTTACTATCTTTCAGTCTATTAGTCTATTAGTCTATCAGTCTATCAATCTTTTCTATCTATTGATATATCAATCTATCTATCTATTTGTCTAGTTCTATCTATATATCTCTCTATTTAGTTCTCTATCTTTTTATTTATTTATTTATCTATCTATCTATCTATCTGTCTGTCTAAATGACTATTTATCTATTTTTCAATTTATCATTCTGTTTATCTATCTAGCTTTATATCTACTTATCTGTCAATTTACCTATATTTATAACTATCTATCTATATATCAATCTATCTATCTATCTAAATATTTGGCTATTCGTCTATCTATATATTGATCTATCTATCAATTTGTCTATATTTTTATCTTTCTACCTATCTATTTATTTTGTATATTTATCAAACTATCTATCTATCTATCTTCCTTGTCATTTGTCTATATGTTTATCAGTCTATTTTTCTATCTCTCTATCTTTTTGTCTATCTATGTATTTATTTTTCTATCTATCTATCTATCTATAAATCTATCTCTCAATATATCTATGTGTCTATATGTCTTAATGTTTATCTATCTATCTTTTTATTTGTCTATTTATTTATTTATCTATATATTATTGATATGTTGATTTGTTTATTTTTATATCTATTTATCTGTCTATCTATCTATCTATTAATATATCTGCCTATCTTCCTATCTTACTATCTGACTATTTTTCTATTATTTATCTTTCTATTTGTCTATCTGTCTATTTATCTATCAAGATATCTATATAGTTAGTCTATTAGTCAATCTAACTATCTATATTTGCGTTTATTTTCTTTCTATCTATAAATCTATCTATGTTTCTATCTATCTACCTATCTATTTGTTTATCTATATATCTATATATCTGAATAACTGTCTATCTACCTATCTACCTATCTGTTAATTTTTCTATCTCTCTATTTGTCTATCCATATATATTTTAATTTGTCTAACTATGTATCTATCAATCTATAAGTCTATTTATCTATTTGTATATTTATCTATCATATATATGTCTATATGTCTATCTACCTATATGACTAGCTACCTATATATCTATCTTTCTTTTTGTCTATCTACCAATCTATTTATCTATCTATCTTTTTATATATCTAACTATCTATCTGACTATCTATCCATCTATCTATCTCTCTATTTGTTTATTTATCTATTTGTCAATCTATCTATTTATCTATCTATCTATCTAATTTTTTGTCTACCAATCTATCTATCTGTATATATCTATATGTTTATCTATTTACTTATTTATATAAGTGTTTGTCTTTCTGTCTATATGTCTATCTAAATATCTGTCAATTAGAATATCTATCCATCTGAATTTTTGTCTATCTGTATATTTTTTTACATGGCTATCTACCTATCTATCTTTTTGTCGATCTATCGATTTTTTTATTTATCTATCTTTCTATAGGTCTATCTAACTAATTGTCTATCTATATATCTATTGATATATTTATCTGTCTTTATGTCAATTTATATATCTATCTATCTATTTATATGTCTATCTGTCTATCTGACTATGTCTATTTTTTATCTATATATTTCTTTATCTATCTATATTTCTATATTTATTTCTATCAATACTTCTATCTGACTATTATCTATAAGACTATCTATCTATTTATCTATAAGTCTATCAATCTATTAGTTTATCTATCTATCCATCTATCAATATATCTATCTATCTATTTTTCTCTCTTTATCTATGAAAATGCCTATCTATCTATCTATAAATTTGTGTGTGTGTGTATATATATATATCTATAAATCTTTCTATCTATCTATCTATCTATTTATCCATCTATTTGTCTATATATCTATATCTTATTAGTCGATATAACTATGTGTCAATTTATCTATCTTTCTTTCTATCTAGGTATTTGTCTATTAGTCTACTTGCCTTTCTATTTATCTTTCTATCTATCTATTAATCTATCTATTTGGCTAATTATCTAACTTTCTATCTATATATCTATTTGGCTTTCTGTCTATCTATCCATATGTCTATCATCTATCTGTTAGTATATATGACTATCTTTCTTTCTTTCTATTTACTTGTCTATTTATCTTTCTGTCAATTTGTCATTTTATCTATTTGCTATTTGTCTATCTGCTATCTATCTATGTCTATCTATCATTTTTGTTATCTATTTATCTATTTATTTGATAATCTATCTATCTTTCTATATGTTTATTTTTCAATTTGTCTATATGTCTATCATTCTATCTATTTATATGTTTATAGTCTCTCTATCTTTCTGTCTATTAGTCAATCTGTCTATCTATCAATCAATTAATCTATCTATCAATCTTTCTATGAATCTATCTGTTTATCTATCTACCTATCAATTTATCAATCAATCTATTTATATCTATCTATCTATCTATATTTCTATTTGTCTATATATATATATATATATATATATATATATATATCTCTAAAAGTCAATCAATTTATGTGTCTATTTATCTATCTAGGTATCTATCCATCTATGTATCTGTTTATCAACTACTTGCCTTTATCTCTATCTTTCTATCTGTCTATCTATCTATATGTGTATCTATATATTTTCCTACCTAGATATCAATCTATTTAAATAACTATCTATCAATATAACTATTTGTCTATCAGAATATCTATTTATATAACTATTTATCTCTCTATCTGTCTGTCAATATGTCTAGCTATCTATCTAACATTTTTTTGTCTATTTACCTATATGTATATTTTTCTATTTGCCTATTTCTATATCTCTCAATCTTACTATCTATCTTTCTATCCATGAGTCTATCAGTCTATCTATCTATCTATATAACTATCAATCAATTAATCTGTCTATCTATGTGTATATCTATCTAATTATCTATTTATATTTTAGTCTATATATCTATTTCTATATCTATTTATATACATATCTGTTTATCGATCGATCTATCTGTCTATCTATCTATCTATCTATCTATCTGTCTATCTGTCTATTTGTTTACTTGTATTTATGTCTATCTTGAATCTATCTATATGTTGATCTATCTATATGTCTATTTGTCTATATGTCTATTTATCTATATATCTATCTATTTATCTGTTTATCTTTCTATTTTTCTATCTGACTATGTATCTATTTGTATATTTTACTATTTGTTAAAATTTCTATCTATTTATTATTTTATTAATTAATTTGTCTATATATCTATCTATTTATCTATTTATTTCTTTATCTATAAATTTGTCTATTAATCTATTATACTATCTATCTATCTATTTGTTTATTTATTATTATTTTATATGTCTATCTATCTATTTGTTTATATGTCTATCTCTTTATCTTTCTATCTATCTATTTGTGTATTTATTAATATGTCAATCAATCTTTCTATCTATCAGACTATCTCTCGATCTATCAATCAGTATATCAGTTTATTAGTTTATCAGTTTATTTATTCATCTATCAAACTATCTTTCTATCTATTTTTTTGTCTTTCTATAAGTATGTCTATCTATGAATCTAACTATCTTTCATTCTATCTCTCTATTTGTCAATCTATATACTAGTTATTTCTCTATCTATTTATCTATCTATTTGTATATCTATTTATCTCTATCTATCTTTTTGTCTATTTTTATATATGTATAATTGTCTTTCTATATAACTATTTATCTCTCTATCTGCATGTCTATCTATTTGTTAATCTATATATATATATATATATATATCTAATTGTCTTTCTATCACCTATCATTTTAATAATCTATCTATTTAATTATCTAACTATGTATCTTTCTATATGTCTCTTTCTCTATCTGTCTATATGTCTATTTATCTATCAATTTATCTAATTATATGTCTATCTATCTGTCTATCTATCAGTCAATCTAACTATCTATCTACTTGTCTAGCTATATGTCTATCTATCTATCTATCTATCTTTCTATTTGTCTATCTTTTAAACAAGTTATATGTCTATTTGTGATCAATCAATCCAACTTTGTATCAATCTTTTTATCTATCTATGTAACTATATCACTATCTTCTTATCTATCTATATGTTTTTTCTCTATCTATCTATCTATCTATCTATTTGCCTATCTATTGATATCTCTATCTATCTATCAATATGTCTTTTTGACTATCTGTCTATATTTCTATCTATCTATTTATCAATTAGTCTTTTTGTCTAAATGTTTACTTATTTATCTGTCTGTCTATCTATCTATCTAACTTTCTTTCTGTCTATCTATCTTTTTTTCTTTTTTCTATCTATATGTCTATTTGTCAATGTATCTATCTATCTGTCTATCTATCAATTAGTCTTTCTATCTTTTTGACTATATGTCTATATGGGTATTTATTTATCTATCTATCTATATGACTATATATCTATTTGTCTATCTGTCTATTTGTCTGATTGTCTATCTGTTCATCTATCTATCTGTATATCTATTTATCTCTCTATTTGTCTATCTATTTTTCAAAAAATATATATTTATCTAAGTATCTATATGTCTATCTATCTATTTGTTTATATGTCTATCTCTTTATCTTTCTATCTATTTGTGTATTTATTAATATGTCAATCAATCTTTCTATCTATCAGACTATCTCTCGATCTATCAATCAGTATATCAGTCTATTAGTTTATCAGTTTATTTATTCATCTATCAAACTATATTTCTATCTATTTTTTTGTCTTTCTATAAGCATGTCTATCTATGAATCTAACTATCTTTCATTCTATCTCTCTATTTTTCAATCTATATACTAGTTATATCTCTATCTATTTATCTATCTATTTGTATATATATTTATCTCTATCTATTTGTCTATTTTTATATATGTATAATTGTCTTTCTGTATAACTATTTATCTCTCTATCTGCATGTCTATCTATTTGTCTATATATATATATATATCTAATTGTCTTTCTATCACCTATCATTTTAATAATCTATCTATTTAATTATCTAACTATGTATCTTTCTATATGTCTCTCTATCTATCTATCTATATCTCTATCTTTCTATCTATCTATTTATCTATCTATCTATATATCTTTATATCTCTTTCTCTATCTATCTAACTATATATCTATTTGTCTATATATCGATTTAACTCTCTAACTATCTATCTATCTTTCTTTCTTTCTTTTTGTCTGTCAATCTATCAATCTGTCTATAATTATATATATATATATATATATCTATCTTTCAATCTATCTATATATATATATATATCTATATATTTATTAGTCTATCAATCATTCTATCTATCTAGTTCTAATACTATCAGTTTATCTATATATCTGTCCATCTATATATGTGATTATATGCTATTTATTAGTTTATCTATCTATTTAACTATCTATCTATCTATCTATTTAATTATCAATCTATCAGTCTATCTGTCTATCTTATTGTATGATTATCTATCTATATGTTTATCCGTCTATATGTCTATTTGTCAATCTATATATTTCTCTATCTATTTATTTGTCTATCTACCTTTATATCCATCACTAAATCTTTCTATGTATTTATCTCTTTATCTCTTTATATGTCTATATGTATATATATCGATCTATCTCTCCGTCTTTCTATTTTTCTATATGACTATTTGTCTATCTATCTATTTATCTAACTATCTACCATACTATATATTTTATCTATCTGTTTATCTATCTATCTATCTGTCTACATGTCTATCAGTGTAAATCTCTATCTTTCTAATTATCTATATATCAATATGTTTATCTTTATATCTCTCTATCTATATGTCTATCTATCTCTTTATCTTTCTATCATTCTTTCAATCTATTAGTCTATTTTTCTATCTATCTATCTATCTATCTATCTATCTTTATATAAGTCTATCTTTCTATCTATCTATAATATCTATCTTTCTTTCTTTCTAATAAGGCTATCTATAAATCTATCTATTTGTATATCAATATATTGGCATATTTATCTATATGTTAATTTGACTATTTGTCTATATGTATATCTATGTACCCATCAATCTATATATCTATCTATTTAATTATCTATTTATATATCTATTTATTTATATATTTATATATCTATCTGTTTATCTATCTATCTATAAATATATATACTTGCCTATTTAACTATATATTATTCTATCTATCTATCTTTCAATTTGTATAACTCTCTATTTATTTATTTGTCAATTTCTCTATATGTTTATCTATCTATCTATATTATTTATCTGTCTATCTATGTAAATATCTATCTATGTAAATGTCTATCTATGTAAATGTCTATCTATGGATCTATCAATCTATTTGTCAATCAACCAATCTATCTATATATCAATATACCTATATATCTATCAATCTCTCTCTTTATGTCTAAGTCTATCTATCTATAAATCTATCTATCTTTCTTTCTATCTCTCTATTTTTCTATATATCTACCTTTCTATAGCTCGATCTATTTATCTATCTATCTATCTGTATTTATATTTATCTCTATCTAACTATTTGTATATTTTTATATATGTATAATTGTCTTTTTGTATAATAATTTCTCTCTATCTACCTGTCTATCTATTTGTCAATCTATATATCTATATATGTATCTATATGTCTATATGTCTATCTGTCTCCTGTCTCTTTATCTGTCTATCTGTTTATTTATCTATCTATGTATTTTTCTACATGTCTATCTTAATATCTATGTATTTATCTATCTATCTATCAGTCAAGATATCTGTCTATTTATCTAAATATCTGTCTATCTATGTATCCATATGTCTATCTATCTAATTGTCTATCTATCTATCTGTCTATCTGTATATCTGTATATATATATATATATATATATCTATCTATCTAAATGTTCATATATCTATATGTCTATCTGTCTATGTATCAATCAATCTATCGATCTATCTATCTACTATATATCTTTCTATCTTTCTTAAGGTCCATCAATCAATCAATATATCTATCTATATGTTTATCTATATATCTATCTATATCTCTATCTCACTATCTTTCTAACTTTTTATCGATTTATTTATCTATCTATCTATATATCAGTCTATTTATTCATTTATATATCTATCTATTTATCTAACCATATATCTATCTATCTTTATATCTTTCTAACTATCTATCTATTTATCTATATATCTTTCTTTCTTTGTATTTTCTTTCTTCCATTTTTTCTTTCTATCGATCGATCTATCTATCTACATGTCTACTGTGTATCAATAAATCTGTTATTCTGTCAATTTGTCAATTTGTCGATTTATCTAGTTGTCTTTCTATCTTTCTATCTATTAGTCTATATGTCTATATGAATATCTATCAATCGAATTAAATGGGTAACTATCTTTCTATATATCTATTTATTAATCTATTTTTATATTTATCTATCTAGCTATATATCTTTCTGTCTATGTATTTATATGTCTATCTATATATCAATCTATCTATATGTCTATCAATCTGTCTATCTATTTATTTATATATCTTTATAACAATCTACCTATCTATCTATCTCTCTATTTATCTAGCTATCTATCTATCTATCTATGTATCTATATATGTCTCTATCTTTCTATCTATCTATCTCTATATATTTTTATTTGTTTATCTATCTATCTATCTCTCTCTCTTTCTATCTTTCATTCTTTATATCAATCAATCTTTCTATCTAATTTTCCATCTATCTTTTTATCTGTCTATAAGTCTATCTATAAATCTATCTTTCTATCTATTTTCTATCTGCCTATCTACCTATCTGCCTATCTGTCTATCTGTCTATTTATCAAATTATCTATTTGTTTTTCTATGTATCTATCAATCTGTCAATCTGACAATCTATCAATCTGTCTATACATTTATCTTACTATATGTCTAAATGTCTTTCTGTCTATCTATATATTTGGATTTCTATCAATATATCTATCTATCTGCTTATTTGTTTCTAAGTCTTTTTTTTCTATCTTTCTTTTTGTCAATCTGTCTATCTTTTTATCTATATGTCTAAATGTCTATCTGTCTATCTATCTATCTACCTATATGTCTATTTGTCAATTTGTGTATCTATCTATCTATCTAGCTATCTTTCTATCTATATATATATATTACTATCTATCTTTCTATCTATATATCTATCTATCTACTTTTCTATCAATATGTTGTCAATTTGTTTATCTATCTATCAATCAAAAGATCTATCTATGTATCTATCTACTTGTCTATCTATATATCTGTCTATTTGTCTGTCTATCTATATGTCTATAAATCTATCTATGTGACTATATTTTTATCTGTCTATCTATTTATCTATCTATCTGCCTATATACCTATATATCTATCTATCTTTATGTCTATATATCTATCTATCTACATATCTTTCTTTTTATTTATTTTTTTATATCTATGTATCTATCTATTTAACATTTTATCTATCTGTATATCATTCTATCTCTTTCCTTATCTATCTATCGACCAATCTATCTATCTATATTTCTATCTATATATCAATCAATCTATCGATCTATCTATTTGAGTATGTATATATATTTTCAATATATCTATTAATCTGCTATATATATCTATCTGCATGTCAATCAATCAATCAATCAATCAATCTTTCTTTCTATCGATCTATCAATCTATCTATCAATTAATCAATCAATATGTCTATTTATATATCTATCTATCTATTTATCATTATATTTTTGTACTTATCTATTGATCTGTCTGTCTGTCAATCTATCTTTTTATATATACATCTTTCTTTATTTTTATATCTCTATCAATATATATATATATATATCTATTTATCTATCTATGTATCTATCTAACATTATATCTACCTATCTAACTATAAGTCGATCTATCTTTTAACTATCTATGTATCTATCTATTTATTTATCTATATATCTAGTAATCTATCTATAATCAATCTATCTGTCTATCTATCTATGTATCTATCTATTTGTCTATTTTATCTATTTATCTGTATATCTATATTTTGTTATATAAATAAATAAATAAATAAATAAATAAATAAATAAATATATATATATATATATATATATATATATATATATATATATATATATATATATATATCTATCTATCTATCTAAAAATATATTTGTCTGTATGTCAGTCTATCTATCTGTTTATCTTTCTATCTATTTATCTTTCTATCTCTATATCTATCTATGTGCCTATCTATCTATTTAATTATCTATATATTTATCAAAATGTCTCTATCTATTTGTCAATCTATCTATCTATCAAAAGATCTATATAGCTATCTATCTATCTATCTATATATATGTTTATTTATTTATATGTATATCTATCTGTCTATCTATCTATCTATTTCTATGTTTATGTATATATGCATATATAAATATTTATGTCTAACTATATATCTATATATATATCTATCTATCTGTCTATCTATCAATATAACTACTTGTCTATCTCTCTATCTATCTAACTTTTTCTTTATTTATTTCTCCATTTATTTTTCTATCTACTTGTCTACATGTCTATCTGTCTAACTGACTATATGTTTATCTGTCTATATGTCTATTTGTTTATCTATCAATATGTCAATTTCTTTATATGTCAATCTATCTTTCTAATAATATGTCTATTTGTCTATCTCTATCTATCTATCTATCTATTTATCTTTTAATTTATCTTTCTTTTTATTTGTCTGTCTGTTATTTGTCTATCTATCTATCTATCTTTCTACTATCATTTGTCTATATGTATATCTATCTATCTATTTGTCTACATGTCTATTTGTCTACCTATCTATCTATCTAATCTGTCTATTTGTCTATCTATCTATCTATTTTTCTATTTGTATATTTGTCTCTCTCACCATCTATCAATCTATCTATCTATCCATCTATCAATTTTGTCTATTTGTCGATCTGTCTATCTATAAATTTTATTAATGTATCTAGCTTTCAATATGTCTATATGTCTATCTATCTATCTATCTAACTATCTATCTATCTATTAAATATCTATCTATTCTGTTTATCTATCTGTCTACCTATATATGTGTCTATTATCCATATATCTAACTATCTTTCTATCAATTTGTCTATCTTAATATCTACTAATCTCTCTATCTAACTATATGAGAAACTATCTATCTTTTTGTTTATATATCTATCTATCTATTTGTCTATCTATCCGTCAATCTGTCCATCTTTCTATATGTTTATATGTATATATATATATATATATATATATTAAATATTTATCTATCTATCTATCTACCTATTTATCTATCCATCTATTTTATACCTTTCTATAATTTATATATCTTTCTATCTATAAATCTTTCGATCTGACTATCTATCAATCTATCTATCTATCTGTCTGTCTGTCTATCTATATATTTATATTTCTATCTGTCTAACTATCTATCATTCTTTCCGTCTATCTACCTTTATGTTTATTTATTTATTTATCTATCTATCTATTTTTCTATTAATCTACTTACCCATATACTTATCTGTCCATCCTTCTTTCTATCTATCATTCTATTAGTGTATATGTCTATTTGTCTATCTATTTATCTTTATATATGTCTATCTATCTTTCTATACATCTATCAATCTGTCTATCTATCTATCTGTCTGTCTGTCTGTCTATCACTCTATATTTCTATTTATCTATCTGTCTATATCTATATTTATCTATCTATAATAATTACCTACGAATATTTTGCTAGGAATATATTCTCTTGCTAATTTGCAAGGGATTAGCTAGGGAATTGCGAGAGTTGTTTTATTTTACATTGAATAACAAATTTTTAATGGATTTGTGACAGATTAAAAACAGAAATTTTCGATTGAAAAATTTCCCAAGCTTTTATTGTCGTAGAATTTGTCACAAAGAATGGCGGAAAATTTAGCAATGACTTTAGATACGGATTTTCTAGCTACTTAACTCAAGAAAAAAACACTCGTTAAATCATTCTCTAATAATTTTTTTACAATTATATATTAAATGCAAGCGATTCATCCTCAATTAATAATATTTTCAAAATATATACATTTAGCTTGGAATTTTCCATAGCTATTTACCTAAAGATTATTTCTATCATTAATTTATTTTGAATTATTTTCTTTTTTTATATTATTTGTTTTAATATTTGATGTAATTTTTTATATTAAAGGTATGTCATGATTTATAGATTAGGGTTCCTTGAAAGATGCCTTTTCATATAATAATAAAAATAGGATATTATAAATATATAATTACAAAAATATATAAATACAAATAAAAATTTTTTTTAATAAAGCCTAAATTAACTATATATAGAATTATAAAATATTAAAAATATTTACAAAATAATATTCGATTTAATTAAAAAATAAATTTAAATATCTGTATTAATAAAAACATTAAATAATTAATTCTATAATTATAAACAATTTATAAATTTATTGAATTAATAAATGAATATACATATAAATGTGTATTAATAAAGGCTTAAAATTATTATTTGTATGATTATAAAAAAATATTTATAAAAAATCTAACATAATGAATATATTTATATTAATAAAACTATTTTTATGATTATAGGAATCTTTTAAAAATTATTTACAAAAAAATTTGAATTTTTAAAATTACACTTCAAGTCTTATAAAAAAAATAATCTCCAAGTGTTTATTAAAAGAACACTTTAAGTGTTCTTTAGAGTTTCATTTTTTTTTTAAATATTACTAATGATATTTTTTTTTGTCCTAAAAATACTTAAAATAATTTTTTGCCTTATTAACACATTTGAAAAGTTCTATCAAATTGACCATAGTTTATTTGAATTCATGTTTTATTTTTGCCCTAACTAAAATTTTTAATAATTAAACCATTGCATAAGATTTTGATTATTAGCTTTTTATATTCTATTCTTATTAAAATAATAAATATTTATCTTTATGATCTTCTCATTAAAACTTAATTTAGGATTTTTATAAATTTTAAAATATATCAAATAATATAAAATTTTATGACTATAAATTTATTTCTTATTATATTCATAAAATTATATTGAATTCACAAATAATTATAACCATAATATATATATATATATATATATATATTATTTTATGGTTATAAATAAAATCCTAAAAGTCGCATGTGTTCACTGTTCATCACAGTTCCTTTTGGGAGAGGAACTATGATGAACATAGTTTCGTGCACCATGTCGTGAGCAGCTGATGAGCATAAAAACCTAAAACTCATCTAGTATTTTTTTATGCACTAGGTCATGAGCATAAAAACCTAAAACTCGCCTATGATTTTTTTTGTGCACTAGGTCGTGAGCATTGCAAGTTACGACTTCCAGTTTGAAGTAGATAGCAACTAATTCAGATGCGAGGATGTGTGCTTTCGTAATCTTCAACCCCTTTCCATGTCTGTATGTATTAATCCATGATTCCATGCTTGACTATCATAATTTGATATATGATTTGCTACAATTTTTCAACCCAATAGAAGAAATCCCAGAATCCGAACTATTATCATCCTTTAGGATTGCTCTCGAATCACTATCTAATAATCCACTCTTAAACTCCTTCTAGTCTATTTCTGGTAAACGAACCTCCCCGTTGTTGAACAAGCTACTAGTCTCCGTGTTTTCAGCATTGAGGTGTGCCTTCAGTTCCCTAATTTGTTTTATCAAGGCTTCATGATAATGTTTAAGGGCTTCATAATTAAGCTTCAGTGAGTCATTATTTGCTTTCGGGAGGCCATAATCTTTTTCTAAATGCTTGGTTTTCTACATAGCATGGTGATTTTAGAACCAAACAACAATTTGTCTTGGATGCAAGCCAAGTTCATGATCTAGTTTTTTTTCCTCTCAGGTTCAAGCTTGTTTTCCACTTCAAAGTTTTTCTTCATTTCCTTCACTTGATCTATCATTAGGCATCTCTTCTTTTCTCTACTCCCATTTCTTAATTCTTTTACACCACCTTTTTCATCAAATCCATCAAAAAAACATTGGTATTCTATTCTGCAAACATGATTGTTACTTTTGTTGCTTCTTTGACTAGAAAGATTTCTTTCTACTGTAGATGGGGATATCGAAATGAAAGCACAAAGGGAATTAGAGCTGGAAAATCTTATCATAAGTGGATGCGGATAGGGGAGCATCATGTATTATTTTGTATGCAAGAATGACAAGGCATAACATTTATCTTGCCCCACATGAGTTTTCGTGCACAAAGGCAGACAAGTTCAATGTATGTAAATCAAGAAAAAAAGATATGTCAGACTTCGGCTCACTTTATGTCCATCTATATTAGAAAAAAATGGTTCAATGGAGAAAATTCTTGTAGAAAATCCTACTGGAGAATCTGTAGGCTCAGCTATGTCTAGCCCCTAGAGATATTAGTAGCAGGGGAGGGGGGGGGGGACATTATTCATGTTATCTATACGTGATAATCACTACATGGATCTTTTTTTGCTGCATACAATCCTCATGATCAACTAAACTAATTTTGAAATATTGTTGAATTAGAATAAATTGGTTTACCTTTTATTAATTACCACTCAATAATTTTTACAAACTAAAAAGATATGCAAACTTCTATCTGTATGATATATATTTATGATGATGTAAGTTCAATTCAAGAATGTAATAACTATTATCTACCATATAATGATGGAAGTTCAATTATGAATGGTGAGCTATAGAAGAGCAGCATGCCCTATAAGGTGAAATCATTTGGAAATGCCTTAAGCAGATAAAGCAGTGGGTCATTATTATTTTTTAATCATCTTGTTACTTCTTTTCTGATTTTATTTCTCATAGATGTGGATTCTTCACGGCCATGGGTATTGTTTGACTATTTGAAGTTATTTATGTGTTGTGATCTCTTTGTGGTACTCATTTTGGAGCATCATAACTACAAAATTGTATACTTGTGCCATGCATCTTTATTTATCCTGTTTGGCATTGACAACGATGAAGTAAGTTCCTATCGCATCTACAAAGTTGTATTTCAAGTTGAGCCAAATCAATTTGTTTTGATTTTTTTTGTTTTTTATTTTTTTTTCTATTAAATGAGCAACAATATTAGTGACTAGAATAATAAATGTTGCAGAATGAGCTTGCAATTTTATAATTCATACATCTATTAGTTGAAACAATGGATCATCATTTTGTGAATGTGGTAGTGTTGAAATGCAACACGATGAACTTATCTGCCTCATCTTTTAATTCTTCACATGAAGTAATTTAATTTAGTTTTTTTTAATTATGATTTCTTAATAGTCAATGTGAGTTCGACATCATGCACCACAAGAAAAATCCCAAACAGCTAGGGAAAATTCCCTAGAAAAAATGAGGGGTTTCCATCGCTAAAGTTGATATAATAATGGATTAATGATGGAACCTTTCCTAATCTAAAGTGCTTGTCACAAAAATTAACAAATACTATATTCCATAGCAAAATTAACGAGGGAAATTTCTAAAGCAAAATTAGCTAGGTAAATTTCTAAAGCAAAATTAGCGAGGGAAAATTCCCTAACTAAATTAGTGGGAAAATTTTCGTAGCTAAATTAGTGAGGGAAAATCCCTAGCTTTTTTCATTCCAAATTTATTTTTACATTTTTTATTTTTTAATAAAATTTAATTACATATTTTTTTAATTTTTATATTAAATTTAATAAAAATATAAACTATAAACGAATATTTATAGTTAATAAAAAATAAAATCAGTTTATAAAATATTCTAATACAATATGTTACATAGTTAAAATAGAAACATAACAAAACTTGATTACATCTTATTCTTCATCAATGTATCTAATGACAGTGCATACAATATAATCTGTCTATGAAATTAACGTTGCTTTCTTTTTCCCAGCTCCTCAAAATAAGCATACTACTCTAGCATCTGAGCATGTTCCTCCACGGCCATCTACATTGCTTCCTTTAGTTATAGTTTGCATTTCCTCTCCACACCCAACTCCTTCCTTGTATTTATAATTTCTCTTTTTGTATCTTGCTGCACTTCCAACATCACTTTTTTTAACCTTGCAATCAGTTACATGTATGTATACATGTTCATGTATGTATGTGCTTGTGTGTGTGTGTGTCTAAACACAGACACATGTACTTTCATGCAAATACACATACCATCAAACACAATAGAAGGAAATATTCTAGGGCTTATAAAACACACATATAGGTCTCTCAGGCATGGTAAGCATCTTCTAGTTCTTTCTCCTCTGGTACTCCATGCAGATAGAGAATATTGTTACACCTGCATATGGAGCATAACATACTAAATTTACAAACTAATAAAGAACACAACACAATGTCGCTAATAAACAGATAGACTAGAGCATACAACACTAACTGCCATTTGCTAGAAATTTCACACAACGAGATAAACATAAGCTTATTTTTAAATTTCAAATCAAGATTTCTCCAAGATTTCCTGCGAACTGCCCATCAACATATTCTTCTGTGTTTCCCAGCTTCACGCATCAGTCCAGGGTTAATTATAAGAAAGTTAGAAAGTGACAAACAAAAGGGAAATGGAAGTTGAAATGACAACATGCTGCGTGGTATTGAATTTTTTCACACCTGTAGGTTTATATAGGAATCCACCGAAGCAAGGAAACCTAAAAAGAATCAAAGAAAAAAAATGAGAAAAAAAACTGCAATGCACATGAAAAGAACACAAGGTAGATCACCTTAGTATTCTATTCCCCACTTTAGTTTTACAATGATCGACTTCCCAATCAAGTTGTTAAGAAAAGGCTTGGGATTAATGGGGATGGTCTGCAATATTCAGCAATAAAAAAATTAATGAATGGTGCTTTCATGCATGTATGCATTAGATATTTCTTTATATTTACTTAAAAATGCATAGGCATGTATATATGCAATATATATGCATACAACATGAATATAGTATACTATATGTGTCCAGACATACACACCCACACACACTATTTTCTTATCTTTATATATTTCTCTATCTTGTCCATATATTGTACCTTTCTAGTTCAACTGAACCATTGATGCATAAAAATGGTCATTACCAAAAAAATAAAATTTTTGGTTAAGTAAAGAACATGACACCTAGCAAAACATAAGCAATATCACAACCATCATGCTCATCAATAAAATAATTATATATAGTATATATGTGCATATAATATTGTAGTGTATATGTACATATACCGAGTATAAATGTGCATATATACTACACTATATATGTACATATACATTGTAGTATATATACATATACACTAGAGTATATATGGATGTCTTATGGATATAGAATAGTAAGTATAGATATAATATAGATCATATAAAGTATTATCATGTTTATACTTCACAAAGAATGCACAAAACATCACTATCAAAATTAATAAGAAATTCAAATATTATTTGAATTTTCGAAAATATATCTAAAAACTCTTAGAGGAATACCTGGAAGACAAGCCACGAGCCATGCTAGGCGCATCAAAGTTCACATCCTGCCTCCCTGCAACCAGAACTCTCTCCCAGTCCCAAGGCATATAAGGGGGTTGCTCTACCCCGCCACTCCCCGTAGCACCATGCTCCCATGCGGTTTTCCTAGAATGTTTCTTCTCCTTTCTATGTGGTTGACCCAATGATTTTGAGAGAGTATAGTTCATTTGTTATACTGATATATGGTTCTTCTCTTGGTTCGAAGCTAGAGCCCCATCACTTTGTTGTATACAACAACGTAACTACAGAATAGTTCATTTTCCGTACACATCCATGGCTATAAACAATTCAAACTGCACTCCATAAAAACAATATGCACTCCATTAAAACAAAAAACATTCACAGATATATAAAAAAAGTAATTATAGACATGAACAAACATGAATCTCAATTGATAGTCATACAATTTCAACAATATCTAAAAGATGGCTAGCAATGATGTTTTGAGAGAGAGAGTGTACAAGAATAAAATATTTTAGAAATAATGGAGATAATAATAGCTCAGCCTCTTTTTGATCTAGCATAGATTAGTAAATATGGAACCCATCCATAGGAAGGACCATGACAATGTCTAAAGGCTTTGAACCAGAATTTATTCGTGCATCTTACATCAAATCTCTTACAAAGATTCATGATTAGGTTAATCGGCAAAGCAAATAAAAAACCATAATAAAGAAAAATGATGCCACCAAAAAAGTCTCATCCTATTTAGCTACACATAGACAAAATTCAAAAATAGTTCAGAAATAATTCTGATACAAATTCATCCTCATAATTAGTTGGTACATTTGTGCTAGCCTTTCCTGCATAGTTTTGTAGCTGGATCTCAGAATGTTATCTATCATGTCAAGGCCACTAACTATGACTCCATATAGGACATCTACTATTGGATTACATTCTTAATTTCTTTCATTTAATCATTCATTTCTTTCATCTCTTCATTCATTTCTTTCATTTGTTGCACTTCTTCCTTCCAATGAGTAATCTTCTCATCCTTCTCTTTTTTCATTTCCTATATTTTTCCTTAAAATGAGAAATCTACTCATCATTCTCTTTCTTTTGGTCTCCATAATTTCAAAACGTTCATTTGTTTCCAATAGATATTGTTCGACCGCCTCACCCACCATTACTGTGACAAATGAATTAGAAGCATGACTGCTACAACAAAATGTCACTCCCTTCGAGCCGATGTCATACACTCATTGCTTCTTATGACCTCTTATGATCTCCAAATAGATAGGATCATAGTCAATTAGTTGAAGATTAATAGAACCCTCTACTTGTTGAGAAGCAGCTCTCACACATTCCTCCATGATTTCCTATGAAAAAATAGAAAAAAATACTCTTCTAAATATACATAAAATAAATTTAATATTTTGGATTCCAAACTACTTTCAAAATTTATTATAGTAATATAAAATTTTATTAATATAACAGATTCTTATAGCAATCATCTGAGACTTATTGGCAATAATCTGAACATCCACTTTCTTCACATGCATCCTCATTAAAATCTCATAAAAATTGATATCTTGACCCAATTCTTTGGGCTAGAGTTTGTATTTATAAAGTCAAAAAAATGTTAATAAATTTAAACAAAATTAATAAAACCATGCATAGATTTGATTTATTTGGACTATTAGGACAACTATTAAATATATAAATATTTGAAACTTTAAAATTGTAATAAATCTCGAGCATGCTCAATGCTCGACTTTGGCCCTCCTGTGTGGTGAGATAATCTTGTACCTTGTCCAGCTACCTTAGTCCATCGATTTTTGCTGGTAATATTTGATTTTTTTCTTCACATCTGGCTCCTCCTAATGCTTAAGCTACACAGGCTAGGCATCCTCAATATTAAATTAAGCCTATCATTTAGATTCTTAAATTTATGGATAAAATCTGAATACCGTCAATATCTCTGCTCTCCCACAATAGCTTTATCTTTCCATCAAATTTTCGTTCCCATGTGCAATGATTCTATATATAGAACAATAAGAAAAAAAATTTATTAATAATAATGACATTATTATTTACTGCTTGAATAATAACCAACATATTAGTTAACTAATTATGTAAATAATTTCAAATGCTTTTATTTCATTGTTTTTACATGAAAGTCATTAAAATTAGACTCTCTTATTGATTCCAAAACTTTCTTTCATGAGAATGCTTTAGAATTGATCATTTTATTGAAAGAATTTGTAATTATAATAAACACTTGTGAGATGGAATAAAACTATACAAATAAATAAATAACATTGAGACAAGCAAATCAATACTACATATAAAAAACTACAAAAAGAAACATCATAATTTTTTATTCAACTAATATTTACATATTTCTTATACCTCCCATCCATAATCTCAATTACTAACTTAGCTCTGAATGTAGAGAAAGGCACAACATTTTATGATGTCGATGGTATTGTAAATGGGGGAACTGTCGGTGTAAAAGGTGGTGTAGAAATTGATGATGGATCGAAAGTGTGTGCAGGAAGGACAATGGGTGGTGGGCTTATATCTAATAAAGGTGATGGTAAAGGTGTCAAAGACGATGATGATGATAATGAAGATGGAGACGGTGATTGTGATGTTAAAGTATGGATATTGTAGGTGTAAGATGGTACTAAATTTGCAACAGGATGTAAAATACAAGATGAATTTCATCCATTTCTACATCCACATCCACCTCCACCACGACCACGTCCTTTAGGTGCCATCAATTATACAAAAAATAAAAACATAGAACAAATAATAAAGATATGATGAACAACCATGCATTTTAGAATAATATACACTAATAGATTTCAACAAAATATAAAAAGTTTTTGATAGTATAATATTATAAAATAATCATAACAATTTAATTATCGGCATCACTGTCATCCTCCAATGTAGCTTCTGTCATTTCGTCAGATTCTGATGGAAGTTCTAACTCATCTTCAGATAGAAATTGTTCATCTTCAATTTCTATTAGGCCATTATTTTAGTCACATAAATTTATAGGATCTTCATTTACATGCACATGCACAATATTATTAATGTCATCTTATTGGAATGCCGGTGAAATAGCTATGTTTGCACTTCTTTCTTGAAATGATGGTACTTTAAAATTTGATCGAGCTTTAATTTTACAAATAACGCACTAGTCTTTCTTATCATGAGATAAACATGGATATGTACAATAATATACTCGAGCAGCTTGAAATACCATAATAAATGACACATATCGATTATATCTACGTTTATGGGTAAAACCAACAAGCTTATAATCTGATTGAATCTTTGTACCCATATTTCATGTAGGATCAAACCACTCACACTTTAATAATACAATCATATTATTTTCAAGTCCAAGATACTCCGACTCAATAACTTATGTGAGTTTACCATTATAATCAATCTCTTATGCACGATAAATTGAGCCTTTAATGCATACACTATTATTCATTGTTGCTTTAGAAGACTCATGCATAATTATGTGAAATTTATATCCATTGAGAAAATACCCAAGATAGGTTGTCACATATCTAAATGGGCATTTACTTAGTGCTGAATGAAAATATCGAAATTTCAATTTGAAGGATCATTTGCCTGTTGCATAAATTATACAAATGATGTTAAAAACTAAAAGATACTAATAAATTAAATAATTCAAAAATTTTAACTTAATAATTCTCACATTATTTTTGAACCAATTTAGAAATTTTATTTCTAGCATACAATCATCCTCATGGCTGGAAATTGTTGGTTGCATGTTTTTTAATTGCTCAACATAAATACTTTACAAATATAAATAGAGGAAGAAAAATGTAAATCAATTTTAACTATGATTAAACCTACAACCATTTTGGGTATAGATACTCAATATATGGTTCAACCTTTTAACAATTAAGTAACACATAGCTCCGGGTTGCTTTGTACTCTTCATTTGTCATACATCTTTTCTTTGCTCTTCCAAATACTCTTCCAGGGTGCTTGAAGGTAGATAACTTCTCCACAGAATCATCTTCTAGCAGCACATGACCTTTATCAATTCGAGATACATTTCTATTCTTTGTATTGACATGATCCTCAAAATAATAAGAACAAAAAGATGATGTTTATTCTACTAAATATGCATTGCAAATTAAACTTTCAACTTTTTCCTTGTTTCTAACATTCAATTTCAACTTATGAAGATGTCTATAATAAAAATGTTAGGTTTCAATTATATTAAATTACAATATTACTTTATATTTGAAATAATAAAACACAGCTACTTACATGTATTTGCCTTTCAAAAGGATAAATCCACCTGTATTGTACTAACCCGGCTATCCTGGCTTCATATGCCAAATGAACTGGAAAATGCTCCCCTGAGTCAAAGAAGCTCTGTGGGAATATTTGTTCAAGCTTACAAAGAATAAGTGGTATGACATTCTCCAGCCTCACCATGTTATCTATTTTGATTGTGATTGTAGTAAGCTATTTGAAGAACAAACTAAATTATGTAAGGACCTTCCAAACACAAAGGGAAAGTAATTCACGGAATATAATTGTTATTAATCTTTGCATAAATACATGATAGTTATGCTTTTTCATTCCAAATAACTTAAGAATCTTCATATCCACACATCTACCCATATTTGACACATATCCATCATAAAATTTCAAATTTTAAGCCATTCACATAATATCTTTTTTGCATATTATCAAATGTGTAACAAGCTTTAAAGAATTTTTCTATTGTCTCGTTCAGTTTAAATAAAGATGCTGACATTAATTATTCAGCTCTTGTCTTGATTTTAAAGTGTCTTTTGTTTTTCTGTCTACATTAAGGATAATGTTGAAAATATTTTCAAACATAATTTTTTAAATATGCATTACATCTAAGTTATTACGAATTAAATTGGACTTCCAATAGGGCATGTCCCAAAATATATCACATTTCCTCCATCCAAATATTTACATATTGGTCCATTAGTTTCAATAGCATCCTTTTCAGTCAGCTTCTTCGTACCTAAACTCTGAATCTTTGCCAAAATATCATCTTCAGAATGAATAGCTTGTGCAACTATTATCACTAATGTATCTTTTTGAAATGCATTTCTATTTCTGGGAATGAGTGATTCATAGGTAGGAAATTATGATGATTTTCAAACCATGACTATTTACCACTGAATTTGAGAGTAAATGCATCAGACTTTTTCATGTAATACGGGCATGCAAATTGTCTTGCAATACTTCAACCAGACAACATTTAATATGCTGGAAAGTCACTTACTGTCCACATAAGGGCTGCCTGCATATTAAAATTTTTCTTCTTTGTGATTTCATATATATTCACACCAACATCCCACAATTAATTTAACACTACTATAAGAAGTTATAAGAAAACATCTGACATGTATTTCATATTTTTTGGCCCTTGAACCAATATTGTCAAAAACATATATTGCTCCTTCATACACAACCATGGAGGTAAATTATAAGGTGTCGCTATCACTGGTCATGTTGAATACTATTGTCCAGATTTTCCAAATAGCTGAAATCAATTAGTGTAGAGACCTAATCTCACATTTCGACTTTCATCAATAAAATCTTGATGTATATGACTAAAATACTTTCAAGAAAGTGAATATAATAGAGGAAACATCACCCCATTTTCAATCTCATGTTCAGAATGCCACCTCATATCACTTGCTTTAGCATTTGATGCATATAGTCTCTATTTTCGAAAAATTAAAGGAAAGTAATACATCTTCTTAAATGCAACTTTATCTTTTGTCACATATCTACAACACAAGGTTCCTTCTTAAACCAAAGATAATCACAAAACTTACAGCTAATAACATTACTTTGACCACCCTAATATATACATACATCCATTGAAACAACAATCAATTTTTTATACTAGTAGACTCATACCTCGTACTAACTTCTTAGTGTTGTAAAAGTTGTTAGTGACCAAATTATTTTTCAAAACAATCTACTTCATTAGTTATGTCACCTAATCAAATAATTTCTTAGACATATGATTTTGTAATTTCATGCTCATAAGTCGAGCCACAAGTGATAATTGTGAATGTGTTTTATAGCCATGCCACAACTCATTATTTGTAGCTTTAAGTATTTAATAAAATTTCTAAGCTTCAAGTTTTGGTGGTTCATCCATACAATCCAAATTGAAGTCAGCACCAGTAGATTCCATGACCATACTATGGCATGTGTATGATGCTTCTTCACCACATGTAAATAATTCAGTACCCTCATTTTGATCAATGATCAGAGAGATTGTACTTTCCCCATAATAAATCCAAAAAAAAATTATTTGGTACAAAGTCATATTTAGCCAAATTATATCTTATAGTGTTTACATCACGAAATGAAATATTTTGACACTTGTGGTTCTTACATGGATACTTAATTTTTTCTCCATCCATCCATCTTCATTGACTACCCGCAAAGTTGATGAAAGTTTCAAGCCTACTCAACAAAAATTGATTCAAAATTCCATTCATAAACTTTTTCTACATCCACTAATGTTCTGAACTCATTTTGCCTATTTTATTTGCAAAGAATAATTCTCAATTATTATTTTGAATGAAACATATTAGTACTTAAAAATATACTAATAATTAAATAAAATTACTTACAAATGAATATTTAAATATTAAATATTGTGAATATCGAGGTAATACATTTGTAGAATCTGCT
Organism: Sapria himalayana; assembly: GCA_029783825.1. Lineage (NCBI taxonomy): Eukaryota > Viridiplantae > Streptophyta > Magnoliopsida > Malpighiales > Rafflesiaceae > Sapria > Sapria himalayana. Next base: position 328,547 of record JAREIK010003479.1, read on the forward strand.
TTAATAAATAAAGCATTTTTTAGCATGGTAAAGATTAATAGATATCATGCTATTACTAGATGAATGGAGAAAAATATGTGAATGGACAAGAAAGGAAAGCAAAAAGAAATAAATTGAAATTTTGAAGGAGTAAGCTTCTCACTTCTCAATGAAGATCAAATAGCACAATTTTTTTTATAGTTCAACTCAATCTTTGAATATTAAAATAAAAAAAGAATAAATTAATGGAATGGAGATCTAATTCCAAGAACTCTTGGCAAATGAATTAATGAAGAATTCAGATATGAATGAAAACAGAGTTGGAATTGAAAACATATCATACAAAGTATTCAATTAGAAAACATAGATGTGAAGTAAGCTACAATTATAGATTTCTAGCCTTACAAATTTAAACTGATTAGAGATACCAATAATTATAGACATTAACACTATAATTATTTTGTGGAAAACTACAATCAAAAGATAGTTTGGTTATGAAAACTTACATACACCTCAATTAATACCTAATCAATACGAAAAATTGGAAATTATTAATTTTACAAAATTAAAGATATAACCATCACTTATATACTAGTAATTAATGATTTTAGAACTTGTAATGATTTACTACGAACATCCAGATTAATATTGTGTGCATGAGGAGGATCTTTGGTCATTTATATTATTGTAATAATAACTTCACTTTACACAATATTATTCTGACACAAATATCTATTATATAATTTCAATGGAAAATGCAATATATGGTAATAGTTAAGCTAAAAGAAGAATTTTGTAATAACAAACAGCAAAATCAAAAAACACCCTTAGCAAATGTAATGGTCCTGTCGACAATAGCAATAAAAATGTTTAATGTTATTTAATCTTAATTTGAGGCTATAAAATAAAAATGATAAAATAATATCTTTGTTGTATTCCAATGCTTTACAATATTATTTAAATAAGCATATGATAATATTTTAACAACTCTCATTTATTAGTAATAATGTGTATTAATACTTAAAATTCAATTAGAATAACAAAAACAAAGTGTTTAGATGCATTCTGAAGATATACAAATGTATTCTATATATATTTATGATTCATATATAATTTTATTAATTAAATATTTTTTTAAATGTAACAAATTTTTATATGAATAAATGAGTAAATTTAAAATTCAATAAAGTTCAAAGATGCTTGACTTATTTGTTAATATTCATGTTTGAGTTTTTTTTTTCAATGAATTTAAATGAGCTTGAATATTAATCGATATTTTATAATATTATTCCACGTGTTCACTAAAATATATATATCTACACACAAAAAACAATATATATATATATATATATTATATTTATATATAAAAACTATATTAATAAATAAATAAATAATTATATATATATATATATGTGTGTGTGTGTATATATATATATATATATATATATATATATATATATATATATATATATTATAAACATCAATTAAATGTGTATAGATATATATATATATATATATTGACACATCAAAAACAAAAGGCTCAATACATTGAATCTTGAGATAAAAGTGAGCCTCCTTGGAGGTTGTAAGTTCAAACTCCACGAGCTACTGAAATATTGTCAGGATAAGAAAAAATGCCACATTTAGTTATATTTAATTATATAGAGTTTTATATAGTTATACAAATGTATATATAAATAGTTATACACATATAGTTAAACATAATGTCGTATGTTGTTATACATGTAATTATAAATATAGTTACTTGTGGTTATACATGTAGTTACACATATAGTTATACTTATATTTATACATGTAGGTATATTTATTCATTCATATAATTTTATATATTTATACATATAGTAATCTATAGGTATAGATATAATAAAATACATTTTTATATACTAATATATAAAAATGTATATTAAATATATTTTGTTAATTATATATTTAAATATAGTTATGTAAAATATTTTTATAGTTATACATGTAGTCAAAGACAATTATTTATTGTTATATGTTTTTATACCTATAGTATATATAATTAAAATAAGAGTTATATATAGTTAAACATATAGTTGTATATAGATATATTCATACAAGTAGTTATAATTAGTTATACATAAATGTATGCAAAATTATAAACAAATATATAGAATTATATATATATATATATATATATATATATATATATGTATAAATAGTTACAAATATAGTTTTATTTAATTATATAGAGAGTTACATAGTTATACAAATATTTATATATAGTTATAGACATATAGTTAAACATAATGTTGTATGTCGTTATTCATGTAAATAGTTACATGCGGTTGTTCATATAGTTACACATATAGTTATACTTATATTTAACATGTAGGTATATATATTTTTTCATATAATTTAAATGTATACATATAGTTATCTATAGGTATAGATATAGTAAAATACATTTTATATACTAATATATGAAAATGTATAATAAATATATGTTCTTAATTATATTTTTAAATATAGTTATGTATAATGTTTTTATAGTTATACATGTAGTCAAAAACAATTATTTATAGTTATATGTTTTTATACCTATAACATATATAATTAAAAATAGAGTTATATATAGTTAAATATATAGTTGTATATAGATATATTCATACAAGTAGTTATAAGTAGTTATACATAAATGTATGCAAAGTTATAAAAAATATATAGAATTACATTTATTTATACATATATGTATACATAGTTACAAATATTGTTTTATTTACTTATATAGAGTTTTACAGGGTTATACAAATATTTATATATAGTTATAGACATGTTGTAACACCCATTTTCAAACACATTTCATTCAAACCATTTCAAATATGCGGAAGAATTTTTTTTTTTTCGTTCGTTACGGTAGGCCCATAAACATTTAAACAATTCACTCACAAAATAGCATACCATGCCTTTCAAAATATTACACGACATTGTTTCGTAATTTACTATTTTTAAAATACAAAATAAAGTAATGCTCAAAATGATATTAATGCATATGACAGAGCATACTCCTCAATTCTTTCTCAATGACTCTGTGCTTCTCGATCTTGCCTCTTCCCCCTTACATTGTCTATCACTCGGTACCTACGCATTGGTAAAACAATACGCTAAGCATTTTCATGCTTAGTGGTTCTATACAAATTCATTCTTCAGTATCAGTTAAAACAAATCATGCAATTTAGTAATTCAATAGTTTCAAACCTTTATGGATAATTAATGTAAATACAATACATATACTTGTTATATATACAATCAGTTACGATTCATTGATCATCCCAAAATACACTTTCATATTCAATAAATCATGCATTAATCAAATCATGCATTTTACAATGCTCTTTTCAATTCCAATATTTCACAATTTCTAATCAATTCAAATATACTCACAAATTCAATTCAGTTATGTAATTCAATTCATTTTTGCAATTCAATTCAATTCAGTAATGCCAATCAGTTCAATTATGCCCATCAGTTCAATTATGTCCATCCATTCAATTATGCCCATCCATTCAATTATGCCCATCAGTTCAATTATGCCCATCTGTTCAATTATGCACATCAGTTCAATTATGCCCATCATTTCAATTATTCCCATCAGTTCAATTATGCCCATCAGTTCAATTATGGCCGTAATGAATTTAACCTTTGTCTTCGTTATACCAGATATCAGAGTCACCGGCACGGTCTCACTGGGCTGTAGGCTGGTATAAAAATAGTTTTATAACACCGTACTGTCCCGCTGGGCTACTGACTGGTTATAACAATCAAATAGTGAACACTACCGATACGGTCCCGCTGGGCTGTTGATCGGAGTGACATATCAATAAAATCATTCTCAGTACTGCTATTTTGACTCCTATTGGTATACCAATCTATCCTTAATACCAACCAAATGGTTAATATTCTATTAAGTGCGTTCAAATCTTTTATAGCAAAGTACAATACAATTTGTACATTTGTATAAATAGTTCACTTTTAATAGTCATGAAATTTTCATATGCAAACATTTTATAATCAATTTCTTCAAATCATTTAAAACCATTCAATATGCCTTTCTTATTCATTTAGAACAAGTATTTCAAAAATTGAAACGAGAATAAGAAAAGGTAGAACAAACATTCAAAAACATGAAACAAGGAATGGAAGTAGATAGAACAAATCCAAAAAGATTGTCATCCTTTAATTCCCGTTCTCGGAATCTCAACCTCAACTTGGACTTTTATCACCGTTAATCCCTAATCCATCGCACATATTTCACAATCAACGAATAACCAAAGAAAAATCATTTGTGCATTCTAGGATTTTTGGTTAGAGTTGTCTACCCAATACACATTCACTTGCCAAATTTTTTTGGGGATAATTAATTCATATTTAGCTCATAAATCTTTCACGAAAATTATAGCTCTATTAGTCTATTTGTAGTAGGAATTTGAATCATCTAATTTGGATCATCCAAACACATGTTATGGCATTTTTATGCCAAACTGGTCGGTATGCCCAATTCAGTCGGTTACGTACTGTTTTTCTTAATTTCAGGGATCTTAACTCCATAAACTGGTAATGGTCCCTTCTACTCATTTGAATATATGGTTCTACTGTTTCCCCTCCAATTAGAATCATCCAATTTGGATCCCAAAAACTAAAGTTATGGAATTTTATATTCAGACTACTCTAATTTTCAAAACAGAAGCAGATTTTTTTTTTCTTTCTTGCACGTAGCTCCCCTTTTGAAAGATTTATGGACACTTTGCGGTTATAAATTGTATACCATTCCTTCAAGTAAATTATTCTCCTAGAATTTTAGTTTAACTAGAAATTAGAATCACTCAATTAGGATAAGAAATGACTATGTTATGGCCAAAACAAAAACATGAGTTTTGAAAAATTTTGACATCTCCTTTGAAATACCATAAATTCCCTCTTCGTGTTTTTCTTCCAAAACACCTCAAAATTCAAAATAAATCATGTCAATCACTCTTAATAACATCCTAATATCATCCTAAACCAATCACAAGCAAATCCCATGGATGATTTATGTTTTTTCGAACTCAATCATCATAAAAAATAAATTCTAGAGTTTATTCACATACCTTGAATCACTTGGAAACCCTTGGCCTAGCCTTCTCCTCGAACAACCTTGTAAGTTCTTGCAAAAATCTCTTGATTTCTTCTACAAAACCCTAGCTTCCTCTCTTTTCTCCTCTCTTCTCTCCCAAACACGTTTTTTTTATCTAATTAGCTTTTAGACTAAATTTTGGTCTTTAAATCAAATTCCTCATATAAGACCTTCCTACAAAGCCCATTTGGACTTAAGTCTCTTAATTTTGGTCTTTAAATCAAACTTCTCATATAAGGCCTTGGTTAGCCTACAAAGCCCATTTGGATTTAAGTTATCCCCAAAATGCTATATAGCTCATACATCCTTCTATTTGCACTTCAAATTTTCTCATATTCACTCTTAGACACAAACATTTTCACAAATGAAATTTAGGTCTTGATTTTATAAGTTTCCACTTTTTCCCTTGACACTTGGGTAAATTTTCGGGTTTAATCTTTTAAATCACTTATCAAATAACAATTAATATTCATTTAATAATTTTTAGAAATATCCATGTTTGACTCAATTTATATGTGAATATATAATAAAATTATAAAAAAAAATTTAGGGTATTTTTGGGGTGTTACACATGTAGTTAATGTTGTATGTTATTATACATGTAATTATAAATATAGTTACTTGTGGTTATACATAAAGTTACACATATAATTATACTTATATTTATACATGTAGGTATATATATTTTTTCATATAATTTTATATATGTATACATATAGTTATATATAGGTATTGATATAGTAGAATAAATTTTTATATATGAATATATAAAAATGTAAATTAAATATATGTTGTTATTTATATTTTTAAATATAGTTATGTATGATATTTTTATAGTTATACATGTAGTCAAAGACAATTATTTATAGTTATATGTTTTTATACCTATGGTATATATAATTAAAAATAGAGTTATATATAGTTAAATATATAGTTGTATATAGATATATTCATACAAGTAGTTATAAGTAGATATACAAAAATGTATACAAAGTTATAAAAAAAATATAGATTTACATATATATATATATATATATATATATATATATATATATATATATATATATGTATACATAGTTACAAATATAGTTTTATTTAATTATATAGAGTGTTACATAGTTATACAAATATTTATATATAGTTATACACATGTAGTGTTGGGAAATTGAGCTTCCACGGTAGTGAGATTAAAATACAGAAACAATAGAAAACAAGTAATATATATATATCCAATCCAGCAACCATCCACGACTGAATCAAAAAAATGAGAAATAAACACCAAAAATAATGTGGTTCGCTAGTCGCTTAGTATGATTAGCTACATCCACCAGAAAATGCTTATGCATTACTGATTAAACCAACAAAAATTATCTTACAGTATGCAGCACACAGAATAGTCGCGATAAATCGCGTAGAGCAAAGCAAGAGAGATGATGAACAGTTTCACGGGTCCAAAAACAGCCACCCGAAAATAAAATTACAAAATATTTTATATTAAAAAGTCTCTCGGTTCATTTAACTAGAGCGGGTCGAATCATGGGACAGGTCATGCTCTACTCCAAAAATTTTGGCCCGCTAATCGTACAGTGGGACCTCCATTATTGAGCTGCTGCTGAATCCCCAGTCTCTTAATATTTCATTTCCCACACTTACTTCAAAATATTAAAATAGAAAAAATATTTGGGTATACAAAAAAATTACATATACAGCATGTAGTTAAACATAATGTTGTATGTTGTTATTCATGTAATTATAAATATAGTTACATATGGTTATACATATAGCTACACATATAGTTATACTATTATTTAAAACATGTAGGTATTATATATGTATACATATAGTTATCTATTGGTATAGATATAGTAAAATACATTTTTATATAGTAATATATAAAAATATATATCAAATATATGTTAATTATATTTTTAAATATAGTTATGTATAATATTTTTATAGTTATACATGTAGTCAAAGGCAATTATTTATAGTTATATGTTCTTATACCTATAGTATATCTTGTTAAAAATAGAGGTATATATAGCTAAACATATAGTTATATATATAGATATATTCATACATGTAGTTATAAGTAGTTATACATAATGTATACAAAGTTATAAACAAATATATAGATTTACATATATGTATACATAGTTACAAATATAGTTATATTTAATTATATATAGTGTAACATAGTTATACAAATATTTATATATAGTTATACACATATAGTTAAACATAATGTTGTATGTTGTTTAACATGTAATTCTAAATATAGTTATATGTGGTTATATATATAGTTACATATATAATTATACTTATATTTATACATGTAGGTACATATATTTTTTCATATAATTTTATATATTTATACATATAGTTATGTATAGGTATAAGTATCATAAATATTTATACATGTAGGTATATATATTTTTATATACTAATATATTAAAATGTATATTAAATATATGTTGTTAATTATATATTTAAATATAGTTATGTATAATGTTTTTTTAGTTATACATATAGTCAAAGACAATTATTTATGGTTATATGTTCTTATACCTTTAGTATATATAGTTAAAAATAGAGTTATATATAGTTAAACATATTATTATATATAGGGATATTAAAACAAGTAGTTAAAAGTAGTTATACATAAATGTATACAAAGTTATAAACAAATATATAGATTTAAATATATGAATACATATTTAGACTTTTTTTTGAAGTGATGTTTCATTTGGAAAAGGCACATTTTATGTTGGATGAGATGGTCGTGAAAGGTGCATCATGAAGATGAACAAGTCTAACATTCTTAACCCAATCCACCTACTGGAAAAATCATCATTATAATGTTTTACATGTTTTATGCAAACTAATGTACTCTTTCTATTCATTTTCGTGCATATAATGGACGAATATCATGTGTTCATGGGCGTCTTTTTATGTTTCATTCAACTTTAATTTATAATAAATGATAAAAATAGGTTATGGATAATGATTTTTCTTGCTCTCATATTTCATACCACTTTCCTAAGCAAATCTTTCATGGAATAAGTTTACACCTTTGATAATTCTCCTATTTTTTATAGTTTTTACCCTTAGGCTCTTTTATGGTTTGAACAGCAGGCTTAATAATGACTTCTCTTAACTAACTTTTCACTATTTCTTTCTCTAAGAAAAATTCTTTTTATTTAATTTTTTTAAAGTTCTAGTGGTCTGGGTCTTTGATATCATTTTAGAAAGTAAAAATGAAATAATGCAACTTTATTAACCATGATGTGTGAATAAATATAACCTATGAGATTTTAGCACCCTAAACACTATGAGTAGCTCATTGACTAAACTATATACAAACTATAAACATATATCAACAAAAAAAACATAATCATATATTATTTTATTCCATGATAACTGCTAGGCTGACGCACAATGCTAAAATATCTTCTTTATTCTTACAAAAAATTGTAGCTACTAATTATTGTTTGGACCATTTCTGCATCTATTATAGATGACTCTACTTTCAAGAATACATCATAGAAAATTAGTGCAATTCATTGGATATTTTTACGAGGGAGGTAGTATGCTTGTTTATGAGTTCATGCACAATGGAACATTGAAGGATCATATTTATGGAAACTCAAATCTTATATAAAGTACAATGATATCAACTGAGGCAGTCATTAATGCATGTAACGTTGATAGGCCAATTCACAAATAGAGAAAGTAACAATTGGATCAAGTGGCTCGAGATTATAAAAGATGCGACAAAACGTGTTTTTAAAAGTTCTTATCAGAGTTTGATTTATTTTGCAAGCATATGCTGTTAGTGGGTGCATGTTCAGTGGACAGTGATGCCATGAGATATGGTCTCGTAGATGCTTAACCATGGTGCATAACTGCCTGGAAGTGCACAGTGTGTGTGTTGTGCAGTGAAATTGCAAGTGTGCTTGATGTATAGGACGTGCACCGTGTGAATATTTGATGCATCCATGGTGTAGTGTGTGCAAAATGTAGCTTGTGCTCATTAGGTTTTTTTATATGTATCAAAGAAAGTGATTTTTCATGTAGAATCATGTGAGTAAAAACTATATAGTTGTTATAAAAGTGGCCACTACTTTGGTGGTTCCATAACTATTTGACTACTACAATAAATGTTGAGAGTTAAGTATGTAATGAAAAATATAATATTTAATTATTTATATCTAGCATAGATTTTTTATTTTCTATTTTATCACATGAACTCATTTAGAATTGTATGAGAGCTGCTTCTAAGCTAGTTGAAGTTTTATGGATCTTCAGATAACTTTTTTAAGAAAAGAAAAGTAGGAAATGAAAGAAGTGAATGATGAGATGAAATAAATGAAGAATGCAATGTAATAGTAGATGACCTATATGGAGTCACAACTAGCAGCCTTGACGAGACAGATAGCACACTGAGTTCCAAAAGTGTACCCGCACAAGAGAGCCTAGCACAAATGCACTAGTTAATGATGAGGATGATAATTTAGTTTTAAAAGATTATATAAATATGTTATGTTTTTTTCTTAACTATGTAATTAGTGTATCAGAATAATTTATTAATTGATTTTACTCTTTGTTAATTATAAAAGTTTATAGGATATGTTTATAGGGTATATTTTTTTTTCAATTTAATATAAAAGTTAAATATATGTAATCAAAAATCTTTTGTAAAAAAATAAAATTATAAAAATAGTTTTGGAATGAAAATAGCTAGGGATTTTTACATTGTCAATTTAGCTAGCGAATTTTATATATATATATTCATTTGAAAAATATTAATTACTACTCTTAATTATGATCGAAATTAGCAAGGAAATAAATATAATTAGTAGGGAATTTCCATCATTCAAAAATTTGCTAGAAAATTTATTTTATTGCTAAAATTTTGTGAAAAGCACATTAGCTTAGGATAATTTGCATCATAAATCTGTTGTTAATCTATTTTAGCTACGGGATAAGCCCAATAAGCTATGGAAATTTACCTTGCTATTTGAGAATTTTTTATTATGTTTATTTATTTGCCTATCTATCTATCTATCTATCTATCTGTCTATCTGTCTATCTATCTATCAATGTATCATTCTATCTATCTATCTATTTATCCAACTATCTATCTATATAATTATCTATTTGTCTGTCTGTCTATCTGTCTGCCTATTTATCTATCTATCTATATATTTGTCTATGTTTGTATCTATGAATCTATCTATATGAATATTTATCAATCTGTCTATCTCTCTATATGTCTATCAATCTATCTGACTATTTGTATATCTCTCTATATGTCTATCTATCTATCTATCAGTCTGTTTGTCTAACTATTGATCTATTAATCTCTCTATATGTCTATATGTTTATTTCATATATGTCTATCATTATATCATTCTATATAGATATTTATCTATTTATCTAACTATCTACTTGCCTATCTATCTATCTATGTATATGTTTTTCTATCTATCTATCTATCTATATATTGATCTATGCATTTTTGTATCTATTTGTCTGCATGTCTACTAGTCTTATTTAATACAAGTCAACCTATCTATCTATATACCTATCTATCTATCTATATATCTATTTTTTTATCTGTCTATATATATATACATATATATATTTGTCTATTTATCTATCTGTCAATTAATATCTATATTTATTTGTATATCTATCTATCGATCTATCTATTTATCTGTCTTTCTATCTATTTATTTATTTATTTATCTATCTATCTAAAAATCTATCTATTTGTATATTAGTATATTTCTCTATCTATCTATCAGTCTATCTATGTGTCTATTTATCTTTATATATCATTATGCGTCTATTTTTATATCTATATATCTATCTATCAATCTATATGTCTATATGAATATGTCTATTTATCTATCTATCTATCTATCTTTATATCTATCTATCTATTTGTCTAATCTATCTATATATTTATTTATTTATCTATCTATCTATATATCAATCAATCAATATATCTATCTATTTATATATCTATCTTTCTATATATTTAATAGTCTATCTATATGTCTATATATCTCACTATCTATTAATAAATCTATATATCTGTCAGTCTGACTATCTAACTATTTATTTGTCTATCTATCTATCTCTCAAATTTTCGATCTTTAAATCTACAAATCTATCTATATGACTATTTGTTAATTTGTCAATCTATCTATCTATTGATTTGTCTATCTATATATTTATCTATCAGTCAATCGATTTATTTATCTATCTATCTTTCTATCTTTCTATCAATCTTTATATCATTCTATCCCTCTATCTTTCTATCTATCTTTATATCTATCTAACTATCTATCTATCTATCAATTTGTCTATTTGTATATCTACCAATCTAATTGACTATCAGTCAATCTATATGTCTATCTATGTGTATATCAATCTAGTTGTATATTTGTCTATCTATCTAATTTCTATCAATATATCTTTATATATATCTATCTGTTTATAGGGTAACCGATGATTATGTCTATAATTTTATCTATCAATTTATCAATTTATCTACTTACCTATCTATATATCTTTGTATCTATCTATCTATCTGTCTGTCAATCTGTCTATCTATCAATCTATTATTTTATATGTCTATCTACATATCTATCTATTTATCTAATTATCTATCTATCTATATATCTGTCTACCAATCTATCTTTCTATGTATATATATATATATATATGTATCTATCTATTTGTTTATCTTTCTATCTGCCTATCTATTTATCTATCTCTATCATTATGTATGTAATCTATCTATCTTTCTATCTATCTATTAATCTATCATATGTATATCTATCTATCTATCTATCTATAATATCTATCTTTTTATTTATTTGTATATATGTCTAGCTATCCATATGTCTATTTGTATATCTATCTATTAGTCTATCTACTTATCTATATATCTAACTATCTATTTTTCCATCTTACTATCTATTTTTCTACCTATCTAACTTGTCTAACTTTCTATTTGTCTCTCTGTCTATATGCCTATTATCTATCTATGAATTTTTAAATCTATCTATCTATCTCTCTGCCAATCTAAATATTTGTCTCTCTATCTCTTTATCTATCTATCTCTGATTCCATCTTTTATCTATCTATCTGTCTATCTAACTATCTGTCTATCTATATATATGTATTTCTGTCTATTTTTTTATTAGTCTATTTGACTATCTATCTATCTATCTATCTATCTCTTAGTCTATCAGTCTATCTATCTATTTGTTTATCTAACTATATGTCTATCTGTATATCTATCAATATATCTCTATTTATCTATCTGATATTTGTCAACCAATCACCCTAACTATCTATCTCTTTATTTGTCTATCTCTCTAACTATCTAGTTGTCTATGTGTCTATCTTTCAATCTCTCTATCTCTATTTCTATCTTTTTATCTATCTATTTATCTTTCTATCTATCTTTCTATCTATCTACTATCTACTATCTACTATCTACTATCTATCTATTTGTCTATCTATCTATTTGTCTATCTATCTTTTTGTCTATATCATTTCTATCAATCTATATATATATATATATATCAATCTATCAATATGTGTATTTGTTCATCTATCAATCTATCTATATATCTCTCTATCAATCTATCAATCGGTCAATCTGTCTATCTATCTATATGTCTATCAATCTATCTATCATATGACTATCAGTGTTTCTTTCTATCTACCATACTTTCTATCCAAGTATATTTCAATCGGTCTATCTATCTATTTATTTGTATGTCTGTCAATCTATTTTTCTATATATATATATATATATATATATATCTATCTATCTATATTTATATATGTCTCTCTATATATTTCTCTATTTATCTACTTACCTATCTATCTATCTATCTATAAATTAATCTATCTCTCTATTTATATATCTATGTATTTATGTATATATCTGTCTATTTATCTGTCTATTTATCTGTCTATCTATTTATCTATCTTTCTATCGCTCTATACATCTATCTATCTATATTTTTATATTTCTATATATCTATCTTTCTATCAGTCTATTTGTCTATCAATTTATCTCTCTATATGTTTATATATCTATATGACAATCTATATATCTATCTATATATGTATCTATCTATCTGTTTAATTTTCTATTTGACTATCTATCTATTTGTCTATCTATTTATATGTTTATTTGTTTATCTATCTATCTGTCTATCTATCTATCTATCTGTCTATCTATCTAACCACCTATTTTTTATTAATCTATCAGTCTATGTATATATCTATCTATTTATCTATCTGTCTATATGTATATTTATCTATCTATATTAATTGTGTCTTTGTCTATTGGCCTATCTGTCTCTTTATTTTTCTATCTATTTTTCTATCTATCTATCAATCTATTAATCAATCAATCTAACTATCTAACGATATAATTATCTAATTATCTATCTTTCTATCTATAAATATTTATATATTTTTATTTCTATCTTTCTCTCTAACTATCTAACTATCTTTCTATCTGACAATCATTCTATCATTCTATTTATCAATCTATCTATTTGGCTACCTATCTATTTGTATACCTATCTACATGTCTATCTGTCTATCAATCTTTATATCTATCTATCTATTTATTCATCTATCTATCTGTCTATTTATCTATCTATCTATATATTTGCTATCTGTCTATCTGTCTATATTTCTATTTGTATATCTTTCTATTTGTCTAGCTATCTATTTATCTATTTGTATATCTATATATCTATCTATATGTCTTTTCTGTATATCTATCTTTCTATCTATCTGTCTATCTATCTATCTATCCGTCTATCTATGTATCTTTATATTTGTCTATCTGTTGATTTGTCAATCAATCTATATGTTTATTTGTTTATATATCTATATGTCTATTTGTCAATATGTCTATATATCTATATGTCTATATGTCTATATGTCTATATGTCTATATGTCAATATGTCTATATGTCTATATATCTATATATCTATATGTCTATCTTTATATCGATCTATCTATCTATTTTTCTATCTATCAATCTATAAATCTATAAATTTGTCTATTTGTCTATTTATGTATCTTTCTATATGTATATATATCTAAAAATTATCTATCATTCTATCTATTATCTATCTATAAATCTTTTTATATGTATATATATCTATAAATTATCTGTATTTCTGTCTATCGGTCTATTTCTGTATCTGTCTATTATCTATCATTCTATATAACTATTTAACTATCTGTCTATCTATATATCGATCTATGTATCTATGTATCTATGTATCTATTTGTCTACGTGTCTACATGTCTACTTGTCTATAAGTCAACCTATCTATCTATTCTTTCTATCTGTCTATATATATTTGCCTATTTATCCCACTATCAAATAATATCTATATTTATTTGTATATCTAACTATCGATCGATCTATCTGTCTGTCTTACTGTCTATTTATCTATTTATTTATTTATCAATCTAACAATCTGTCTTTTTGTCTATTAGTGTATTTGTCTATCTATCTATCTATCAGTCTATCTATCTATTGTCTATCTATCTATTGTCTATCTATCTATTTATCTATCTATATATCTATTTATATATCTATCTTTCTATCAATCTGTGTGTCTAAGTGACTATTAGTCTATTTGTTTATCAATATATCTATTTATCTATATATCTTTCTATCAATTATCTATCAAACTTTTTTTCTATCTATTTTTTATCTATTTTTATATCTATCTTTCTATCCATCTATATGTCCATTTATCAATCTTTTTATCTATTTATCTATCTATGTATATGTATATCTATCTATCTATATATATGTCTTTTTATCTATTTGGCTATCTATCTATTTTTTGTCTATCTATCAATGTCTCAATCAATCAATCAATCTTTCTTTCTTTCTTTTTTCTACCTTTCTATCTATCTATCTAGCTATCTATCTATGTATTTCTCTATCTATGTATCTATCTAATGATCTATCTATCTATTTGTCTATCAATCTGTCTACCTATTTATCTATCTATCTATTTATCTATCTATGAAGTTCTCTATCTTTCTATCTGTCAATCATTCATTCTGTCAATCTATTTATCTATCTATCAGTCTGTTTATTTATCTATTAGTCTAAATGTCTATATTTCTATCTATCTATATGTTAAAATGTTTAATTCATATCTCTCTATCATTTTATCATTTTATCTACTTATCTATCTATTTTTTCTATTAATCTATTTGCAAATCTCATTATCTATCTATCTAGCTATTTGTCTATCAATCTATCTGTAAGTCTATCTATTTATATGTCTATTAGTCTAATTATTTATCTATCCATATGCCTATCTATATATTTATCTATTTCTCTATTTGTCTATCTTTCAATCTGTCTATCTATTTATCTATATATCTGTCTATTGATTAATATATCTATCTATCTATTTTTCTGTCAATCTGTCTACATATTTACCTATCTATTTGTCTATTTATTTATAAGTCTATCTATCTAACTAACTAACTATCTATCTATCGATATTTCTAGCTATCTATTTGTCTTAGTTTCTATCTCTCTATCGGTTTATCTATCTTCTTTCTTTCTTTCTTTCAATTTGTCAATCTCTCAATCTATTTTAGGGTCTTTCTATCAATCTGTATATATCTTTATGTCTCTATCTTTCTATTTGTCAATTTGTTTATCTGTCTATCTTTATATCTTTCTATCTATATATTTGCCTATCTGTTTATATATCTATTTGTCTATCTATATATCTGTCAATTTATTTACTCTATATCTATCTATATATCTGTCTATCTCTATATTTGTCTATTTATCTATCTATATTTGTCTTTTAGTCCAAATGTTTATCTTTAAATCTACTTATATGTCTATCAATCTATCTTTCTATGTATCTATCTCTTTGTCTATTTATGTATCTACCTATCTATCAACCTATTTACATATCTAACTGTCACTCTGTATATCTGTCAATCTTTATATTTATCTATCTATCAATCTGTGAATCTTTCAATATGCCAATTTATCTTTCATTCTATATTTCTTTCTATCTTTCTATTTATCAAACTCTCTATCTTTCTTTTCGTCTATCTGTCATCTTTCTATATGTTTATCTGTCTATATATCTATCTATCTATTTATCTATCTACTATCTATCTATCTAAAAATATATCTATTTATCTTTTTATTTGTCCATCTCTTTATCTATCAATCAATCTATCTATCCTTCTGTCAATCATTCTATCTGTCAATCTCTCAATCTATCAAAATGTATATATGTATATATGTATATATGTCTATATGTCTATCTACTTATATGTCTATCTTTTCTTTCTATCTATCTCTGCATCTGTCTATCTATATATAAGTATATCTTTTTTTTGTCTTTCTATCTAACTAACTATCTATCTATCTATTTTTCTTACTTCCTATCTATCTAACTAACTATATATCTATCTATATGTATATATGATGTTTGGACTATATGTCTATCTATCTATATATGTGTCTATTTGCCTATCTTTATATCTATCTATCTATCTGCCTATCTATCTATATGTCAATCTATCTATCTGTCTAACTAACTATATGCCTATCTATTTATAAATCTATCTATCTGTCTATCTATAGTACTAATTATCTTTATTTCTATCTATCTCTCTATCTAACTAATTATATATCTTTTTATCTATCTATCTATCTATCAATCTATATGCCTATCTATATATCTATATTTCTATCTATGTATCGATCTATCTATCAATTTTTCTATCTTACCATCTGTTTATTATTTTCTTTAACAATATGTCAATATTTTTTCCTATCTATCTATCTATCTATATATTTATCTATCTATATGTCTATCTATTTATTTATCTTTCTTTCTATGTATCTATATGACTATTTGTCTTTCTGTCTATCTATCTATTTATCTATCTATTTATCTATCTACCTATTTATTTGTCTATCAATCTAGATGTCTATATGTTTTTTATCTATATATCTACTTGTCTACTTGTCAACATATCTAACTATCTATATGTCTACCTTTCTACCTATCTATATGTCTAAATGTCTAACTGTCTACCTATCTACCCATCAAGATATCTACCTATTTAATTGTCTACTTGTCTACCTGTATATCTATTTACCCTTCTACCTATCTACATGTCTATATGTCTACCATTCTACTTGTCTACATGTCTACCTATCTACCTATTTATTTGTCTACCTATCTAACTCTCTAACTGGCTAGCTAGCTATTTATCTATCTGTCTATCTATCTATCTATCTATTTATATTTCGATCTATCAATCTTTTTATAAATCTATTATATCAATGTATGAGTCTATTTATCTTACTATCTGTCTATCTATGTATCATTATATATTTCTTTCTAGTATATCTTTTTATCAGTCTATCTTTATATTTGTCTATCTATATATCTATCTTTCTATCTATTTATTTATCTATTTGTCTACTAGTCTATCAGTCTATCTGTCTATGTCTATTTGACTATCTATGTATCTATTTGTCTATATGTCTATAAATCTATCTTTCTATCTATCTGTATACTTGTCTATTTGTCTATCTATTTATCTGTTTATCTATCTATCTATTTATCTTACTATCAATCTATTTGTCAATCTATGTATCTGTCTATTTGACTATCTGCCTATCTTTCTATCTGTCTATATATCTATCTGTCTATCTGCGTATCTATTGATCGATCTATCTATCTATCTATTAGTCTATTTCTCTATCTATCTATCTGTCTGTCTAACTGTCTGTGTATCTATATATATATATATATATATATATCTATCATTTTATCTATATGTCTATGTGTCTATCTGTTTGTATTTATCTTTCTATCTATCAATGTGTCTCTATGTCTATCTGTATGTATTTATCTTTCTATCTATCAATGTGTCTCCATGTTTATTTATGTAATTTTATATTTATATATCTATCTATCTAAATATCTATTTATCTATATATACTAACTATCTATCTTTTTATCAATTTATCAATCTGTTTATTTGTCTATCTATTTATTTGTCTATCAATTAATCAATCAATCAACCAATCTAATGAACTATCTATATATCTATCTATATATCTATCTATCTATCTAATGTTATATTTATCTAACTATCAATCTATTAATTTATCTATCTATCATTCTTTCTTTCTATTTATCTATCTAACATTATATTTATATTTCTACCTATATACCAATATACCTATCTATCTATCAATATATCTGCATATCTATCTATCTACTTAACTATTTGTCTATATGTCTATCTATCTATCTCTCTATCTATCAAACTATATATCTATCTAATTCTCTATCTATCTAATTCTTAATATATCTATATGACTATTTATATATCTATCTTATTTATCTATTATTCTAACTATCTAACTATCTATAATTTATCGATTTATCTATTCATCTGTCAAACAATTTATATGTTTATCTATCAATCAATTTGTCAATCTTTCTATCTATCAATCTATCTATTTGACTATCTGTTAATCTATCTATCTATCATTACTTCTATCTATCTATTGATCTATATGACTATCTATCTATCTATCTATTTAATTTCTTTATATCTATTTATCTATCTGTCCATATTTTAATTGTCACTATATATATATGTTTATCTATCTATATTCTATCTATTTATCTATATTTACTTGCCTATGAATCAATCAATTAATCAATTTATCTATTTGTCTATCAGACGATCTATTTACCTATCTATCAGTGTATCAATCTATATATATATGCCTATATGACTATATTTATCAAACTATTTATCTATCTATTTATCTAACAATCTATTTGTCTATTATCTATCTATTTATCTATCTATATATCTATCTATCTATCTATCTATCTATATGTCTATTAGTCTTTCAGTCTATCTTTCTTTTTATCAATTTTTCTATCTATTTATCTATCGTTTTGTCTATATATCAATCTATCTATCAATCTATCTATTTATCTCTCTATCTGTATATCTATATATCTATTAATTTTCCTATCTTTCTGTATATTTGCATATATACCATTCTATGTATCTATCTATCTATGTATCTTTCTATATAAGTAACTATCTATCTATCAGTTTATTAGTCTATTAGTCTACTTGTCTATCTATGTTCCTTTCTGTCTATCTATCTATCTGCCTATCTTTCTATCTGTCTATTTGTCTATTTCTCAATCTGTCAATCTGTCAATCAATCAATCTATTTATCTAAATGTCTATATATCTATTATCTATCTATCTAACTATTTATCTATTTATATACTTTCTATCTATCTAGCTGTCAATTTTTCTATCTGTCCATCTATCTATCTGTCTGTCTATCTGTCTATTTATCTATCTATCTGTCTATTTGTTATATGTCTATCTATCTATATATCTATCTACCTACTTATCTACCTATCTATCTACGTATCTATCTACCTATCTATCTATCTATCTATCTATCTATCTATCTATCTGTCTGTCTAACTATCTATTATTTTATTAGTCTGTCTATCTATAAATTTGTCTATCTTTTATTTTTCAAACTATATATCTGACTATCTATAAACTTGTCTATATATCTATATGTTTATATATCTTTATATCTATATGTATAAATTTCTTTTAGTCTATTGTTTATCTATCTATCTTTCTATCTGTCTATCTATCTATATGTTTATCTATCTATCTTTCCATCATTCTATCATTCTATCTATCTATATATTAAATTATCTATCTATTTGTCTATCTATCTATTTATCTATTTATCTCTCTAATCATATGTCAATCTATCTTTTAGTTTATCTTTTTATATGTCTATCTTTCTATCTATCTACTTGCCTATTTATCTATCTATATATGTATATTTATCTTTTCATAAAATCTATATATCTATTTATCTAACAATCTATATATTTGTCTACCTATCTTTCTATCTATCTTTCTACTTATCTATCTATCTATAAATAAATCTATCTATGTATCTATATAACTATCTATCAATCTGTCTACATATCTATCTATCTATCTTTTTGTCTATATTTATATCTATCTATTTATCTGTCTATATTTCTATTTTTCTATCAGTCTATCTATCTATCTGTCTATCTGTTTATATGTTTATCTATAAATATGTCTATCTATCTAATTGAATATCTATCTATATTTCTATCTATCTATTTTTATTTATCTGACTATCTATAATTTACTCTATCTAATTGTATATTTATCTATTTGTATATATGTATACATGTATATCTGCCTATTTGTAAGATTTTTCTATCTGTCTATCTATCTTTTTGTAATATATGTCTATCTATCTATATATCTATCTATATATCTATCTATCTATCTATCTCTTTGTCTATTAATCTATCAATCAATCTATAAATAAATCAATCAATCAATCAACAAAGCTAACTATCCATCTGTCTATCTATATATCTTTCTAATTATCATTTTATATATTTAGTTATCAATCAATCTATCTATCTATATATTTATCTATCTATCTACCTACCTACCTACATACCTACCTACTTATCTATTTACCTACATATCTATCTATATATTTATCTATTTATCTATATATATATATATATATATATATATATATATATATATATATATATATATATCTATCTATCAATTTGTCTTCTTATTTATATGTCTATCTCTCTATCATTTATTCTATCTTTCAATCTGTCAATCTAACTTTTTGACTATATGTCAATCTATCTATCTCTATGTCTATTTATCTATCTACCTATCTATATGTCAATTTGTCAATTTATCTATCTTTCTATCTATCTATATGTCTATCTTATTATATATATATATATATATATATCTCTCTCTCTCTCTCTATCTGACTATCATTCTATCATTCTATTTTTTTATTTTTTTGTTTATATATTTATCTACTTGCCTATCTATCTATCTAAATATCTATCTATCTTTTAATTTATCTATCTATAAATCAATCTTTCTATCTATAATGAGTCTATCTATTTATCAATCTATTTGTCTATATGTCTAATTGTTTATTTGTGTATATGTCTATATGTCCATATATCTATCTTTCTATTTATATAACTAACTATCTATCTATATGTCTATCTGACTATCTATTTAATAGTCTATATGTCTATTTGTCTATATGTCTATCTATCTATCTGTTTGTCTGTCTATCAATCTGTCTATTTGTATATATATCGAATGGTCTATATGTCTATCTGTGTTTCTATCTATCTATCTATCTTTATATCTATATCTCTATTTGTCTATCTATCAATCTATCTATGTTCTATCTTACGATCTTTTTATTTGTTTATTTATCTATCTATCAGCTATAAGTCTATTAGACTATTTGTATTTTTATATATCTCTCTATCTGTCTATATCACTATTTTTTATCTATCTATCTATATATCAATATATTTGTCTATTTGTTTATCTATCAATCTTTCTATTTGTATATATGTCTAGTTATCTATCTGTATTTCTATCTGTCTATCTATATATCTATCTATTTGTATATATATCTATCAGTCTATTAATTTATCTCTCTCTCTCTCTC
>JAREIK010003479.1:353374-407505 GCA_029783825.1 Sapria himalayana
TCAATTTGTCTATTATCATCTATTATCTTTTTGTCTATTTATTTATTTCTCTATATTTTATCTTTCTATCCCATAAATCTATCTATCTATTTGTCTATCTTTTTATTTACTATCTATTTCTTGTTCTATATATATGTCTATCATTCTATCATCTATCAACTTTATTTCTTTTTATCAATCTATATACATGACTTTATATCTATCTTTGTATCTATCATTATATATACATATCTATCTATCTATATAACTATCTATCTACCAATAAATCAATCTATATTTCAATATAAGTAAATATCTGTCTGTCTACTTTTCTATCTATCTATCTATCTATATTTTTGTCAATCTATATATCTATCAATCTATATGTCAATCTATCTATTTGTCTATCTATCTATATGTTTATCTATCAATATGATTATCAGTTAATCAATCAATCTGTCTATCTATCAATATGACTATCTTTCTATCTTTTTATCTTTCTATCTATTTATCTTTTTATCTATCTATCTATCTATATATCTATCTATCAATCTATCTATCTATCTATCTTTATATATGTCTATTTGTTATATCTATCTTTTTGTCTATCTGACTATTTATTGATTTGTCTATTTATCTATTTATCTATCCATCTATCTGTCTATCTGGCTTTCAATATGTCGATCAATCTTTCAATGAATTAACCAATCTAACTATCTATCTATATATCTACATATCTATTTATATTTTTAATTATATATTTTTCTATACATTAATCAAACAAAATATTTATCTATCTGATATTTTTATCTATATCTATCTACCTACAATCTACCTATCTATCTTTCTATCAATCTACCTATCTATCTATTTATTTATTAACTTATATATATAATATATATATATATATATATATATATATATATATCTATCTATCTATCCATCCACATATTTATCTATCTATCTTTCTATCATTTTGTCAAGCTTTCTATCTATTGATATATATTTCTGACATGCTATTTATCTATCTATAGGTTTATCTATATATCTATCTATATATTTATATATGTTTTATCTATCAATCTATCTTTCTGTTTATATATCTATATGTTTATCTATCTATATGGTTATCTATTTATCTATCTATCATTCTATCTATCTATCTATCTATATATCTATATATCTATCTGTCTATATATAAATATATAAATGTATAAATATATAAATATAAATATAAATAAATAAATAAATATATATATATATATATATATAAATATATATATCGATCTATGTGTCTATAGGTCTATCTTTCTTTCGATCTATCTGTCTTTTTGTCTAACTGATATCTGTCTATCTGTCCATCTATCTATTTGCCTATCTATCTATCTTTCTATCTGTCTATATTTAGATCTATCTTTCTTTCTATCTATCAATCTTTCTCTCTATCTATTTATCAATCTATTAGTCTATCAGTCTATCTATTTATTTTTCAATTTGTCTATTAGTCTATATGTTTATCAATATATCTATTTATCTGTCTATCTATTTATATATCTATCAATCAATATGGCTATCTATATATCTGTCAATTTATCTATTTGTTTATCTATCTATTTATCGATCTGTATATCTAAATATCTATCTATCTATATCTTTATCTGTCTATATATCTATCTATATATCTATCTATCTATCTATTTATATATATATCTAATCTTTTTATCTATCTATCTAATTATCTAAATATTTATTTATCTATCTATTAGTCTATTTATCTATCGAATAATTTATCTTTTTATCTTTCTATCTATCTACCAATTTATCTATCTATCTATCTATCAATTGGTCTATATTTTTATATCTCAATCTATATATCAGACTATCTGTCAATATAATTATCTATCTATTTGTATATTTGTCTATATGTCTATTATTTCTATGTGACTATCTATCTATATGTTTATCTTTCTATCTGTCTATTTTTTTATTTATCCATCTATCTATCTATCTATTTATCTATCTTTTTGTCTATCAATCTAATAATCTGACTATTTATCAATCTATCTATTTATCCATATATTTATCTAGCTGTCTATTTGTCTATATGTCTATTTGTCTATTTGTTTATTTGTCTATATGTTTATCATTCTATCCATCTAACTAAATATCTATTTGTCTATCTTTCTATCTGCCTATCTATCTATTTATTTATCTTTCGGTCTATCATTCAAATCAATCAATCTATCTATTAATTAATCTATCGACTTGCATGTCTGTCTATCTATATATGTATCTTTATATCTACCAAACTATTTGTATATCTATCTATCTATCTAAAAATCTGGGGATCTTTTTATCTATCTATATATATATCTATCTATCCAACTATTATCTATCTTAATATCTATATATCTGTCTATTGATATATCTATCTATCTAACTTGTTGTTAATCAATATATCAATCAATCTCTCTCTATCTGTCTATATGTTTATCTATAAATATGTCGATCTATCTACTGGTCTATCTATCTTTCTATCTAATTATCTATCAATCTAACTATCTATCAATCTAACTATTTATCTTTATGTCTATCATTTTATCTATCTATCTATCTATTTATTTATTAATCTGCATATTTGTCTATTTGTAATATTTGTCTACCTACCTATCTATTTATTTGTAATATTTGTTTATCTAGCTATCTATCTATTTATCTTTCTATCCGTATATCAATCTATCAATCTATCAATCAATCTATGAATAAATCTATCAATCAATCAACAAAACTAACTATATATCTGTCTATCTGTATATCTGTCTATTTATATACCTATCTTTATATGAATCAAATTATCAATTTATATATCTATCAATCTAACTATCTATATATTTCTATATCTATCTATTTATCCATCTATTTATCTATCTATCTACCTATCAACTAACCTATCTATCTACCAATCTATCTACCTATCTATCTATCTACTTCACTATATATATATATATATATATATATATATATATATATATATATATATATATATATATATATATATATCTATCTATCTATCTATCTACTTATTTATGAATCTATCTATCTATCATTTTGTTAATCTTTCTATATGTCAATCAATCTTTCTGACTTTCTATCAATCTATCTATTTATTTGTCTATCTGTCAACTGTTAATCTGTCTATCTACCTATCTTATATCTTTTGATCTTTCTATCTGTCTATCTATGTATGTATTAGCTATTAGTTTATTAATCTATCTATTTATTTGTCTATCTCTCTATCACTCTATTTTACTCCTTGTCTATCTATCTATCTATATATCTATCTTATTGTGTTTTTGTATATCTATTTATATATATATTTTTCTATATATTTGTCTATCTATATATCTATCTATCTATTTGTCTATTTATTAATCTATTTATCTATTTATTTATATATCTATTTATCTATGTTATATATTTATCTTTCTATCTATCTACTATATAATTAAATTTATATTTATCTAACAAGCTATCTATTTATGTATCTATCTCGCTATCTATGTTATAATTTATCAATTTATCCGTCTTTTTATCTACATATTTATATATCTATCTATCTATCAATTTGTCATCTTTTTTTCCTTTAAATCTACCAAACATCTGTTGAATAGTCTATGTAATTATTTATTTATCTGTTTGTCTATTTGTCTATTTATTTATATGTCTATCTTTCTATATGTTTAACAATTTATATATGTGTCTATCTTCTATCTATCAATCTTTCTATTTATTTTTCTATCTATTTGCATATCATTCTATCTATCTATCTTTCTATTTATCAATCTATATACTTGCGTATCTATCTATCTTTCTATCTATATATTTATTTATTTATATATATATATATATATATATCGATTTACATATCTATCTATCTTTATATCTATCTATCTATTTGTCAATCTATATATTTGTATATTTGTCTATCTGTCTATATGTCTTTTTATCTATATGTTTATCTATCAATATGTATATCTGTCAGTCTATCTATCTATCTGTCTGTTTATCTATCTATCTGTTTATCTCTCTCTCTCTCTATCTATATGTCTATCTATCTATATGTCTACCTGTTTTTCTATCTATCTATCTGTCTACTTTTCTATTTATCTATCTTTATATGTCTATTTGTTATATCTGTCTATTTGTATATCTATATATTTGTAATATCTTTTAATCTATCCATCAATCTATCTATCTAATTTCTATCTATTTGTCTATTTGTCTATCTGTCTATCTGTCTATGAATTTATTATTCAATCTATCAATGAATTAACTAATCTATCTATCTATTTATCTATCTATATATCTATCTATCTTTCTATGTATTAAAATACCTATTTTTTTATTTATATATCTATCAATCAATCAGTCTATCTATCTATATATTTATGTATCTATCTATCTACCAACCTAGCTACCTATCTATCTATTTATCCATCTATCTAACTATCTCTTTATCTATCTACTTACTTATCTCTTTATCTATCTATCTATCTAATTATTCATCTCTCTATATATCTATTTATCATTTTAACTAGCATTATATCTATTGATCTATCTTTGTGACTATCTGACAATATATTTATCTTTTTATATGTCAATATATATATCTATCTATATGTCTATCTATCTATTTGTCTATTTAAATTTGTCTATCTATCTTTCATTTTATATGTCTATCTATCTATATGTTTATCTATCTATATGTCGATCATTCTATCATTCTATGTATCTATCCACGTGTTTATCTATTTATCAACTTTCCTTTCTATGTATCTATCTATATTTTTTTGTCTTTCATTATTATTTGTCTATCTATTTATCTGTCTATCTATCTATCATTATATCTATCTATCTATCTAAATGTCTATCTATTTCTCTATCTATAAGTCTATCTAGAAGTCTATCTAGAAGTCTATTTGTCTGTCTATCTATCTACCTCTATATATATTTGTATATCTGTCTATCTATCTATCTATCTATCTTTTTATCTATCGATCTTTGTATCTGTATATCTATCTACCTTTCAATCTATTAGTCTATCAGTATATTAATCTATATGTCAATTTGTTTTTCTGTCTCTATGTCTACATGTCTATTTTTCTATCTATCTGTCTGTCTGTCTATCTATTTGTATATTTATTTATATATTTGTCTCTCTATTTATCTTTCTATATATATATATATATATATATATATATATATCTGTATATCTATCTATCAATATATTTATTTATCTATCTATCTATCTATCTATCTATTTATCTATTTATCTATCTTTCTATAAATCGATATATCTATTTTTCTATCTATCTAATTATCTAAATATTTATTTATCTATCTATCTATTTATCTATCTATCTAATAATTTATCTATTTATCTATCTATCAATTTGTCTATCTTTTTATCTCTCTATCTATCAATCTGACAATCTATCAATTTATATAAGTATCTATCTATTTGTCTATTTTTATGTATCTACTTTTTATATCTGACTATATATCTATCTAGCTATCTATCTTTCTATCTTTTTATTTCTTTATCTATCTATCATTCAATCATTCTATCTATCTATTTATCGATCTTTCTACATGCCTATGTATCTATATAACTATATATCTATCTATTAATAAATCTATCTATCTATCTATCTAACTATCTATCTGTCTATATATCTATTTTTCTATCTATCTATCTATCTATTTGTCAATCTATATATTTGTCTATCTATTTATCTGTCTATTAGTATATCTATCTATATGTTTATCTTTCAATATATCTATTTGTCTATCTATTTGTTTGTCTATCTATCTAACAATCTATTATTTTATCTTTTTATATATCTCTCTGTCTATCTATTAGTCTGTCAAACTATCTAACTATCTTTAGATCTATTTGTTTAGCTATCTATCTATCATAAATCTCTCTATTTGTAATATGTGTCTTTCTCTCTATCTCTCTATCAGTCTATTTGTCTATCTGATTATCAATCTATCAATCAATCTATCAATCTACCTATCAATCAAACAACCAATCTAACTATCTATTAGTCTATCTATCTATGTAATTATCTATTAATCAATCAATCAATCAATCAATAAATTTATCTATCAATATATTTATCAAACTATCAATCACTCTATCTATCTTCCTATCTATATCTTATCTAACAACCTATCTATCTACTTACCATTCTATCTATCTATGTATCTATCTATCTATCTATAGATATGTATACTTATTTATCTGTCCAGCTATCACCCATATTGTTTATATCTGTCAATCTATCTATCCATTTATCTATATGGATATCTATATATCTATTATGGTATCTATCTATCTATTTATCTATATTTTATCTATCTATCTATCTATCTTTTTATTTGATTATCTATGTATATGTTTATTTATCTATCTACCTATCATTCTATCATTCTATTTATCTATCTATCTGTTTATCTATTTATCAACTTGCCATTATTTCTATCTTTTTAAATATCTATCTATGTATTTGCCAATCTATTTATCTACTTGTCTATCTGTTTATCTTTTAAATATCTACTTGTCAATCTATCTATCTACTTGTCAATCAGTATATCTATATATCTACCTATCTATATATCTATCTATCTATTAATCTATTTATCTACACACACACACACACATATAAATATATATATCTGTCTATCTTTTAATATGTCTATTTATTTATCTGTCTATCTTTGTATATGTCTATCTGTCTATCTATCTATCAGTATATCTCTCTATCTATCTATCAGTTTATCTATTTATCTCTCTATTTTTCTATATATCTATTTATTTATCTATATGTCTATGTGTCTATCTATCTATCAATCAATCTATCAATCAATCGATATGTCTGTCTGTCAATCTATCTATATGTCTGTCTATCTATCTATCTATCTATCTATTTATTTGTCTATCTATCTATCTGTCCATCTATCTATCTATGTATTTATAAATCTATCTATATGTTTATCTATCTATCTATCTATATATCTGTTTGTCTTTCTTTCTTTCTTTCTATCTATCAGTCAATCTTTCTATTTTTATATCTTTTTATCTATCTATGTTTCTAACTGTCTATCTATCTATCTATCTATCCATCTTTCTATATATCTATCCATCGATCTATTAGTTTATTAGTCTATCTATCTATCTATCTATAAGTCTATCTATTTGTATATCTATCTAGCTATCTATCTATTTGTATATATATCTATCTATATATATATGTCTATCTATCTATCTATCTATCTATCTCTCTCTCTATCTGTCTGTCTATCTAATTATCTTTCTATCTTTCTATCATTCTATATATCTTTCTATTAGTCAATTTAACTATTTGTCTATATATATAAATATATATATGTCTGTCTATCTATTTGTCTATCTATTTGTCTATCTATTTGTCTATCTATCTATTTATTTATATTACTATCTATCAATTTGTCAATCTTTCTATCATTCAATCTGTCTATTTTAATATATGTTATTCTATCTATCTATGTATCCATCTATTTATCTATCTATCTATTTTATTTGTCTATCTATAAATTTATCTGTCTAACTATCTATCTATCTGTTTATCTATCTATCTGTTTATCTCTCTATTTCACTATCTTTTATCTGTCTATCAATCTATTTATTTGTCTATCATTCTATCATTTTATCTATCTATTTATCTATCTATTTATCTATCTATTTATCTATCTATATATTTATCTATTTATCTACTTGCATATCTATCTTTTTTTTCTATTTATTTATCTTTCTTTCTATCTTCATATCTATCAATCTTTCATTCTATCTACATATCTATCTATCTATCTATCTATCTATCTTTCTAACTATATATGTCTGCCTATTTATCTATCAATCTTTTTGTTAATCTATCTATCTTTTTATCTATCTGTTTATCCATCTATCTATCTATCATTCTATCTTTTTATCTATCTATATATCAATCTATCAATATGTCTATTTGTCTATATGTATATATCTTTATCTCACTATCTATCTATTTGTCTATCTGTCTATTTATCTATTTATCTATCTATCTTTCTATCTATCTATCTGTCTATCTATATATTTATCTATTTGTATATCTATCTAGTTGTAATATCTATATATCTTTCTATCTATTTATTTCTCTTTTTATCTATCTATCTATCAATCTATCAATCAAGCAATCTAACTATCTATCTTTCTATTTATTTATCTATCTACCTAATTATTTATTTATCAATCAATCAATCAATCTATGTATCTTTCTATCAACCTATATTCCTACCTATCTATCTATCTATATATCTATCTAGCTATCTATCTATCTATCTTTTTACCTATATATATATATTTATTTATTTATTTATATATATGTCTATCTACATGCTTACCTATATATCTATCTATTTCTCAATTTGTCTCGCTTTCTATCTATAAATTTGTATATCTGATTATCTACCAATTTGTCTATCTATCTATCGATCTATCTATCTATTTTTCTGTCTTTTTGCCTAATTATTTATTGGTATATCTTTCTACACTATAAGAAAATACCCAAATAGCTATGAAGAAATCCCTAGCTATACAGAATTTTTCTTTCACAAAATAGAATAATAACACATTAACACTGGAAATTCTACCAAGCTAATGTGGTTGTCGTAAAAAATTAGCATGGGAAAAATTCACTAGCTAAATATTTCAACGACAAAAAATTCACTTGCTAAGTATATTTTTTCCCTTACTAATTTTAATTGTAATTAAGAATAATAATTAATAATTTTCGAATAAATAAGCACAGAAACATCCTTAGCTAAATTAGCGACGGAAAAATCCCTAGCTATTTTCATTCAAAATCAATTTTCATAATTTTAATTTTTTACAAAAAATTTGATTACATATTTTTATTATTTTATATAAAATTAAATAAAACCATACACTATAAACCATTTTTTATAATTAACAAAAACCAAAAAAAAATCAGAAATAATTATGATACAAATGTTACATGGTTAAAACAAAAACATAAGATATGTATATAATCATTTAAAACTAAATCATCATCTTCACCATTAGCTTTTGCATTTGTGCATGGCTCTCCCACGTAGGT
Source organism: Sapria himalayana (assembly GCA_029783825.1). Lineage (NCBI taxonomy): Eukaryota > Viridiplantae > Streptophyta > Magnoliopsida > Malpighiales > Rafflesiaceae > Sapria > Sapria himalayana. Next base: position 362,551 of record JAREIK010003479.1, read on the forward strand.
TGTCTATTGGAACTTGGTGTGCTATCTCTCTCATCAAGATTTCTAACTGTGACTCCATATAGTTCATCTATTATTATATTATATTCTTCATTTCTTTCATCTCATCATTCACTTCTTTTTTTTCCTGCATACACATCAAGTCAAACTTAAACATTACGAGAATATCTATATATATATAGAGATATATATATATATATATATATTTATATTTATATTTATATTTTTATACAAACATATATTTACTTACATATATAGAAGCTAATACAAGGAAACACAAAAACAAGAAATACTTAGTCATGAAAAAACAAGCAACAAACAATCCAATGCCTAAAAATTTGAGAATTTTTTAAAAAATGTTACATGCATAAGAAATAGTGTAAAGAATGAAGCCAATTGTGATGCCTTTAACTTAAAATATTTCAAATCACCTCTAACTAATGTCATCAGAAATAAAATTTCTAAATATGTAATTTGATATTCCAACATGATTTTGAATACCACATAAGCATTAAGCTAATATTGGCCTATTTTTTTCAATTATTGTGGGGGTTTGGGCCAACTTACATGCAACTCGAGTAATCTCATGTGCAAAAAAATCTACCCCTATGGTTCCACCAACAGAGCAACTATGACAAAACCACGTGTATCATCTACTTCCATTTCACATGCATAACAAACTATTATTACCATGGCACTAACATAGATTGAATGGTATCTGAGAGAGGAATTTATGTGTATGTTCCCCTTTGTAGCTGCATAAAACACTTTATATGATAAGGATCACAAGTTTAGTAGTGAAGAACCTTGCTAAACTTCTTTCAAACCCTGCATATCTATTCCCCTTTAAATAAAAAGATTAGCAACATCTCTCAAACTCTCAAAATTGATTTCAAACATCTCTCAAAATTCATATTCATTGTACCATTAACAAAAACAAGTCCACCCATCAGTACTTCAAAAAAAAAGATCAAAGTTTCATTATAATTTGAAATATGCATCCATATAGCTTTCATCTTTTTAAAGACAAACAATCAGACCCTAGCATGCTATACTAGAATCTTGAAGGTGGCCAACAACATCACTAAAGCAATGCAAGTGATTCACTGAACTTCTAATGCTCTGCAAAAATTGTGAACTCCGTTTAGAAAAGAAGTTTATAATATTTCAATTCACAGTATTATAGCATGTTAAATTGAAATAAAAAAAAAATTAATAACATGATTAAGAAGATTGTGTCATCCCTCTGAGGCAAGCGATTATTCTAATCTTCTAGCTTAAAAAGGCAACTACAATGAAACAACACGTACAATAAGCCAACAGAAAGTGGAAGACATGCTGAGTGGAAAGGAAATGGCATCACGGAGACAAAGACCAATGTGAGGTGGAAATCTTGCGGAAATAGCTTCTGGATCAAGTCAGGTCATTAGGAGTAACCATGTTTTTGAACCGTTGCACTAATGACCGACCAAATGGTGTTATGATTCACTTCTTTCAAATTGAAGACTAATAATGAAATAAAGATAAAACACACAAATCATGATAATTTTATTCCAAACTTTTTAAAATGAAAGTTTCATGCAATTTTAAACAAATAAAGACTAAATGTACCAAAGCAATTCTAGTGTCATACAAAAATACCAGCACTATTATGTGCCAACTGATGTGGACACTACTAACATTGACCACCATTTGGTTCTTGATTATAGGAATCACATCATCACACATCGAATGGTCACACCATGCCCAAAATCTTTATGAAATAGCAAAGCAATGTCAATTTCCACATCAATAGACTAGAACGTTTAATAAAAATTCATAGAATCTCTTTGGTTATTATAGCGGAACCTATGATTCAGAAGGACCAATTTAGTAACTATAGTAAACTACTAGGGTTTAATAATGCATATGTTAATTCAAATGGTAAGCTCTAGATCATGTGGCACAATTACATGAATATTATAATAATTAAAGGCACAGAACAAGTAGTCTACTTTAAATCTAAAATAAATGCACAGGTTATAATTTCGGCAGTGTATGATAAAAATAATAAAAAAGATAGGATATAATTATGGAAGGAAATGCGTGACATAGCGAAGAAAGACACCCCATGGATCATAGGTGGGGACTTTAATGTAATTAAAAGTGTGAAAGAAAAGAAAGGAGGTAAAATCCCAAACAAAGTAGCCATGTCGCAATTTAAAACACTATCACTAGTACAAATCTGATGGAAGTAAATTTTATAGGTTCAAGCTATACCTTGTGTAATAACTGGTGGAAAAGAGGGGCAATATGGACAATGTTAGATAGGGTTCTGTTCAATGCGAAGTGGGTAGCCTCTCAGGGGGTTACAGGGCTCAGGCATTTAAATAGAACTTGCTTTGACCATAGCTCATTGCTCATTTCTATCAATAAGAGTAAATATACTACGGGCAATTTAAAATTTCAAAATATGTGGGTAAAGCACCCAGAATTTGAAAAGGTGGTGAGAGAATCCTGGATAGAGCCAGTTATAGGAAAACCATGTGCAGGTTCTAACGTGTAAGCTATATAGATTAAAAAACTACTTAAACTTATGGAATAAAGATGTTTTTGGTAATATAAACCAAAAAATAAAGGAGGAGGAGGAAGAAGTGGAGAAACTGGAAATAGAATATGAAAATCCCAAAATGAAGAAATTAGAAATGAACTAAGTAAAGCCAAAGGAAAATTGAGACTTAGATTACATATGGAAGAAATCTACTAGAAATAGCGAGCAAAGATTAAATGGCTTAAAGACGGGGATAGAAATACTAAATTTTTTCATATTATGTGTAAAATCAAAACTCATAAGAACAAAATAAAAGGTATAAAAAATGATCAGAGAATTTGGGTAGAAGAAGATAAAAAATTAGGAATCATTTTTGATGAATTCTTTAAAAAATATTTATGTTGCTCGATTATTCACAAAGGTGATTTATTAATGAAAGAAATTAAAACATCTATTACAAAGGAACAAAATAATAAGTTGGAAATGATTCCGGATGAAGAAGTTAAAAATGTTGTCTTTATCCTGGATAAGGATAGTGCAGTAGGATCAGATGGTTGGAATAATTACTTTTTCCCGACCAGTTGGAATACTCTAAAAATGAGCTTGTTTCTGCAACTGCAAGTTTTTTTGTAGGTGCGAATATACCTAAGGCATGGGCTAATTCGTTTATTATGCCAATTAAAAAGAAGGAATCACCACAAATATGTGAAGACTATAGGCCTATTAGCTTATGTAGTGCTATTTATAAGATTCTAGCAAAAATACTACAAAGTAGGTTAAGCACTATTATACCAAAAATAATAACTCAGGAGCAAAAAGTTTTGTCAAAAATAGGTTAATGCTTGAAAATATAAAATTGGCAGCTGAAATGATGAAAGAGATAGCTGTTAAAACAAGAAGGAACAATCAAGTAGTAAAACTGGATTTGTCTAAAGCATTTGATAGAATTGAATGGGACACACTCTGTTTTGTATTGAGAAAGTTTGGCTTCTCTGAATTATGTATAGATTTAATAAATAGTTGTGTCACAAGTTATTGTAAATGCTCAGAAAGAAGAGGAATTTAAACCAAAAAAGTGTTTAAGACAAGGGGATCCCCCGTCTTCTTTATTATTCGATATTTATTTAGAATTATTAATTCGTAATTTAAATAAAAGAATGGCAGCAGGCAAGATCATTCCATTTAGACAACCAATAAATACTTCTAGAATAGGTTGTCTAGCGTATGAGGATGACCTCATAATTTTCACAATTGCGACTTCCAGATCACTGATGAATTATTATGGATCTCCTGCAAATTTTCAAGAAAGAAACGGGGCGAGTTGTAAATAAAAAGAAAAGTCAATTTTTGTTATCATCAAAAACATCAGAAAAAGTGGCCATAAAGATTAAAAAAATTACAGGATTTATCCAAAATAAATGGGATTTAATGTATCTAGGCTGCCCTATATATGAGGGTAGACTGAGAGAGAATTATTTAACATTATTACAAGATAAATTAAGAAGGAAAATAGTAGGTTGGAAGGAGAGCTATTGGGTTTCGGGGGTAGGATTACTTTAATCTCCCACATTCTCCAAAGCATGCTGGTACATATCTTAGCAGCTATTCATCCACCTAAGAAATTTATTAAGAAACTAGAAATGGACATGGCTAACTTTTTATGGTGGAAAAAAGAGGGTAAGTTTAAGCTTCACTGGAAGAAATGGGATGATATATGCTTCCCAAAAGAGGAGGTAGGTTTGGGCATCATCAGCCTGCAGGACATGGCCACAGCATGGGACTGAAAAAGATGCTAAAGGTTAAAAGAAGGTGAGAGTATGTGGGAAAAGTTATTGAGAGCTAAATATGAAGGCTCTAGGATTAAGAGTCTAAAAAAGGCTTCAAATATTTGGAAATCAATGGAAACACAAAAAAGAATAATAGAATCTCATTCGATATTGAAAAAGAGCGGATGGAAATGGACACTGAACCCACAAGGGAATTTTACTTTAAAATCGGTAAAAGAACTGATCAGAAAGAAAAAACTAGCACAAGCATTATTCAAATGGGCTTGGAAAGCGGACATCCCGCAAAAAATGAGTTCAAATACATAGAAAGTACTTGTTAAAGCTTTACCAGTAGATAGTAATATTCAAAGAAAAGGAATAAAAATGGCATCAAGATGTGACTGCTGTCATGAAGTAGCAGAATCCATCGATCATTTATTTTCGGTAGGAAGGATTGTAGCAGAAGTCTAGAAAGAGTTGGAGAAATTGAATCAGATAAGTAGTAAATATTAAGGGTTAATAGAAAAAATTAAAAAATGGGGAACTCACACTTCAAGAAGTCCTGTTAGAAATTGGCTGACTCAAAATCTTTCGCACATTGTTATTTGGAGTATATGAAAAGCTCGAAACAAAAGTAGATTTGAGGGAATTAAAATGAATTCAGTTGAAATATTAAAAGATATTAGGACGGAAATCATCAATATATTTAATATTAAACCCTTGAAAGTTGAGAATATAGATATAATTAGAAAACTCAAAAATACATGGTCACTCACTATTAAAAAGACTAAGACACATAGGGTAAAGAGCATAAGTTGGAGTAAACCCCTGGAAGGAAAGATATCCCTTAACACGGATGGTAGATTTAAAAGGGATATAGGGGTAGCAGGAGGAGGAGGGGTAATAAGAGATTTTCAAGTGAGTATCATTAAAGCATTCACTCTTTCAGGTAAAGCTTCCTCGGCAATTCACTCAGAAATTATTGCATTAAAAAAAAGGCTCTATATCTATAAAGAGCTAGGCATTAATAACATACAAATACATGTAGATTCATTGAATTTAGTTAATTTGGTAATGAAAAAATTTTTGTTATGGAAGTATGAGGAGGAGATTGAGATAATAAAAAATCTTGTTAATGAATTAAATGCAAATATTTTACATATTTATAGGGAGGCCAATGTGCTAGTAGACTACCTTGCTAGAATATGAATGAGTAAAGGGGAAAATGAGTATGTAGAGGGGACAATACCAGAAAAACTAAAGGGATTGACAAGACTGGATAAGCTTTCCTTCCCATACCTAAGAGTGAAAAGGTAGGTAATTTGCTCTTGGTAAAGCCTAAAATTTAAGAATATTTAGGTGAAAAATTATAAAATCTAATAATGAATTTAACTGTTATGGGGGGGGGGGTATAGTTTGTTGTGTGGTGGAATTTCTGTCTCCGCACGAAATCTAAAAAGTTTTAAGAGGAAATATAAATAAGGATATAAGATATAGTAGTGGTCTATTTTGGAATTGGCTCTTTTTTTCTTTGGTTTGCATTCTGTGTTTTTAGCTGCAGCACAGGAAAAGCAAGAGGATTTGGCAAGTCGTGTCAGTATAAGTAATAGAATCTGTATTGTATTGATGTCTGTAAAAGTCTATTTTTGGAAACAGGTAGAAATGTCATGTGTTATTTTATTAAAGTCAATAGGTACTAGGAATTGTTAGTGTCTAGATTAGGAATCAGGGAGAAGAGATGTTGCACTAATCAAATCAGAACCAGCCCAAGGGGGAAGAAGAAGGTGACTTTGCATTAAACGAATGGTAGAGGATTCGAGGAGCAGACAAAGCCCCAAATAAGCACAATAGGAAAATAGCAAAGAGGACTAAACATTAGACTCAAGTGGATCAAACAAAAAGGTAAATAGAGGGAATAAGTTATACTCTGGAAATGCTCTCTTTTCTTTGTTGCTACAGGAATTTAGAGTTTATATAGTAAAGATCCAGCTGAAACAAGTGAAAGCAGGGATAATGCAATATAGCATTTGATATAAGAAGTAGAGTGAAGCTAAATGGAAAAAGAAAAGAGAACAAAGATCAAGGAAAAAGCGGCAAAGGAAGGCCCAATTAGAAAGGGAACCTAGTTGTTATGTTTTAATTAGGAAATTTACATGTAAATTAAAGTTTTATTTTATTAAAAATGGGAAATGATGCAAGAGGGGAAAGGGTATATAGCTTGTAAAAATGGTATTCCTCCACCAAAAGAGAGGGCTATAATTAAAAAACAATTTTTTTTAAAAAAAAAATTTCCACATCAATAATAAGTTTGAACTATCACTGTCACTACCAAATAGTAATGTATATTGACTGTTGTCAGCATCACATGTTAAAGGTTCGCCATCATCTACATAGCTCAACACCACTATTTACATTTATGCCACATAAATCAAATTGCTAGTGTGGCAAGTGCCATGTGAAAGTGTGCATTGTGTATGGGCTTATATCTAATAAAGGTGATGGTAATGATGGTGATGGTGATGGAGATTGAGATGGTGATTGTGATGTTGAAGTTTGGATATGGTGGTATGATATGGTACTAAATTTGCAACAAATGTAAAATACTGGATGAATTTCATTCATTTCTATGTTCACGTCCACCTCCACCAAGCCCACATCTTTTAGGTGCCATCTATTGTACAAAAAATAAAAACATATAAAAAATAATAGATATATGATGAACACCCATGCATTTTAAAATAATACAGACCAATGGACTTCAACAAAATATAGAAAATCTTTGATAATATAATATTATAATACAATAATAACAACTTAATTATCAGCATCACTATTATCCTCCAATGGATCTTCTGACATTTTGTCTAATTCTGATGAAAGTTCAAACTCATCTTCAGATAGAAAATGATCAACTTTAAATTCTATTAGGCTATCATTTGAGTCATATAAGTTTTCTGGATCTTCATTTACATGCATAGGCTCAATATTATTTATGTCATCTTTTTGAAATGCTAGTGGAATCGCTAGGTTTGCACATCTTTGTTGAGATGTTGGTACTTTAATATTTGATCAAGCTTTAATTTTGAAAATCACCCGCCGGTTACTCTTATCATGAGATAAACTCATATATGTACAATAATATATTTGAGTGGCTTGAACTACCATAATAAATGGCTCATATCGATTATATCTATGTATATAGTTAACATCCACTAGCTTATAATCTAAATGAATATTTATACCCACATTTCGTGTAGGATCAAACCAATTGCACTTTAATAATACAATCCTATTATTTTTCAGTTCAGGATACTCCAACCCAATAACTTCTGTTAGTTGACCATAATAATCAATCTCATCTACACTATAACTTATGCCTCTAATGCATACACCAAAATTCATTGTTGTTTTAGAAGAACCGTACCTAATTCTGTGAAATTTATATCTATTGACAAAATGCTAGGATAAGTTGTCACATGAAGATCTTTACTTAGATTCTGAATGAATATATTGGAATCTCCATTTTAAGGATCATTTTCCTGTTGTATAAATTAAATAAATGATGTTAATAACTAAAAGATACTAATAAATCAAATAATTCAAAAAATTAAAACTTAATAATTCTCACATAGTTTTTGAACCAATTCACAAATTCTGTTTCTAGCATATAATTGACCTCATGGCTAGAAATGGTTGGATGTCTATTTAAACTACTCAACATAAACACTGCAAAAATATAAATAGAGGGAGAACAAGGTATATCAATTTTTAATTATTCCTTTTAAGGACAAAATTAAACTATGATTAAACCTACAACAAGTTTGGGTATACTTACTCAGTACATGGTGGATCCTCTTCACAATTAAGTAAAACATAGCTCTGGGTTGCTTTGTACTCTTCATCTATCATACATCTTTTTTTTTTGTCTTCCAAATGCTTTTCCAAGATGCTTGAAGATAGATAGCTTATTCATAGAATCATCTTCTACAAGCACATGGCCTTCATCAATCCGAGGCACATTTTTATTTTTTCTATTGACATGATCCTCAAAATAATAAGAACAAAAAGATGATGCTTCTTCTACTAAATATGCATTGCAAATTGAACCTTCAACTCTTGCCTTATATTAACATTCAATTTCAACTTATGAAGATACCTACAACTATAATGTTAGGTTACAATTATATCAAATTACAATATTAATTTATGCTTGAAATAATAAAATACCATTACTTATATTTATTTACCTCTCAAAATTATACATCCACTTGTATTACACTAGCCTGGATATCCTTGCTTCATATGGCAATTGAACTAGAAAATGCTCCATTTATTTAAAAATACTCGTTGAGAATATCCATTCAAGCTTACAAATAATAAGAGGTAAGTTATTCACCAGTCTCACCATGTCAGCTTTTTTGATTTTGGTTGCAATTAGCTATTTAAAGAACAAACTAAGTTCTATAATGACCTTCCAAATACTTAAGAGAAGAAATTCATGAAATACAATTGGTATTATTCTCAGCATAAATACATAATAGTCTTGATTTTTCATTCCAAATAACTTAAGATTTTTCATATCCACACATCTACCCATATTTGATACATATCCATCAAAGAATTTCAAATTCTTAACTCATTCATATAATGTCTATCTTGCCTTCTTATCATGTGTGTAACAAACTTTAGACATTTTTCTATTGCTTTATTCAGTTTCAATTCAAGACACTGATAGTAATCATTCAACTCTTATCTTGATTTTAAAGTGTGCTTTGTTTTTCCATCTACATTAAGAACAATGTTGAAAACATTGGCAAACACATCCTTTTCAATATGCATTACATCCATGTTTTGACGAATTAAATTGGACTTCTAATAGGGCAAGTCCCAAAAAATACTGTGTTTCCTCTAGCCAAATATTTTTTATATTCGACCATTAGTTTCGGTAGCATCCTTTTCAATTACTTTCTTCAGATCAAACTCTAAATCTCTTTCTTTTGAATGAACAACTAGTGCAACTATCATAACTAATTTATTTTTTTGAAATGCAGTTCTATTTCTATGGAATTGATGATTCATAGGTAGAAACTTTTGATGGTTATCAAACCATGATTGTTTACGACTAAATTCGAGAGGAAATGCATCAAACTTATCCATGCAATACGGGCATGTTAATCATCCTGCAGTACTCCAACCAGACAATATTGAATTTGTAGGAAAATCACTTACCATTAGAGGTGTCAAATGGGCCGGCCCGGCACGGCACGACCCATTTTTAACCAGCACGATCGTGCTTCCGTGCCGGGCCGGGCACGACACGGTTACTGTACCATGTCGTGCCCGGCCCGACACGGTTTAAAAAAACCGGGCCCGGCACGGCCCCCAAGCACGGCGGGCCGTGCCGTGCCTCGCATGGCCTGCTCGGGCATTCCTGTCCGAGTGGTTCGGGAAACGGGGACCACGGGTCGGGTCGAATCAGACCCGACCCGCGGTCTTTTTTTGCGGGAGGGGAAGCATGGGGTCGGACTCACGGGGCACCCGGCACGGGATAAACCCGTGCCGGTTTGCCGTGCCGCGGGCCGAACCGTGCCGGGCCAGGCACGGCACGGCACGGCTCATGCCAAAGCCGGGCATGGCACGGGCCCGGGCAAGAATTTTTTCCGTGCCGGGCCGGCCCAGGCACGACTGAACCGTGTCGTGGCCGGCCCGGCACAGTTGACACCTCTACTTACCATCTACATAAGGGCCACTCACATAATGAAATTTTGCTTTTTTTAGATATCATATATATTCATGCAACATACCACAAATGATTTAACTCTACTATAATCAGTTGTAAGTACATCTAGCATGTCTTTCACATTATTTGGCCCTAGAACCAATATTTACAAAAACATATATTGCTCCATACACAATGATGGAAGCAAATTATAAGGTGTCACTTTCACTGGCCATGTTGAATACTATTGTCTAGATTGGCCAAATGGCTGAAATCCATCAGTGTAAAGACTCAACCTCGCATTTCAACTTTTAGCTGCAAAATCTTGATTTATATGATTAAAATGGTTCCAAGCAAGTGAATCTGATGGATGACACATCACTAGTTATTCAACCTTATGCTCAGAATGCCACCTCATATCATGTGTTGTAACATTTGATACATATATTCTCTACAATCGAGGAATTAAAGGGAAGTAATACATCTTATTAAATGCAACTTTATCTCTTGTCATATATCTGCAACATAGGGCACCTTCTTAAATTAATGATTATCACAAAACTTACAGCTAATTATATCACTCTCACCACCACAATAAAACATAGATCCATTAAAACAACAATCAATTTTTTTTCTACTGGTAGATCCATACCTCATAGTAACTTTTTAGTGTTGTAAAAGTTGTTAGTGACAAATTATTATCCGTAACAATCTCCTTCATCAGTTCTGTCACCTAGTCAAATCATTTCTCAAATATATGATTTTTTGACTTCATGCTCATGAGTTGAGCCACAAGTAACAAGTGCGAATGTATTTTACAACTAGGCCACAAATCATTATCTGTAGCTTTAAAGATATCATAAAATTTCTGAGCTTCAGGATTAGGTGGTTCATCCATGTAATCCATATTGAATTCAGCACCAGCAGCTTCCATGCCATTCTATGGTATGTGTTTGATGCTTCTTCACCACATACATACGATTCAGTACCCTCATTTTAGTCAATGTTTAGAGCCATTTTACTTTCTCCATAATAAATCCAAACAAAATAATTTGGTACAAAGCCATATTTAGCCACATAGTATCTTATAGTGTTTACATCATGAAAAGGCATATTCTGACACTTGCAGTTATTACATAGACACTTAATCTTTTTTCCATCCATCCATTTCGATTGACTACATGCAAAGTTAATGAATGTTTCTAGCCCACTCTCAAAAAATCTTGATTCAAAATTCCTTTCATAAACCTTTTGTACATGACTAACGATATGAACTCATTTGCCCTATTATATTTGTAAAGAAAAATGCTCAATCATTATTATGAATTAAACATTCATGACTACAAAATATACCAATAATTAAATAAAATCACTTATAGATGAATATTCAAATATAAAATATCATGAATATCGAGGCAATGTATTTGTAGAATCTACATGAAGAAATAGAGCATTTTTTAGCATGTTAAAGATTAATAGATATCATGCTATTACTAGATGAAATGAGCAAATTATGTGAATGGGAAAGAAAGGAAAGCAAAAAAAGAAAGGAATTAAAAGTTTGAAGTAGTAAGCTTCTAACTTCTCAATAAAGATCAAATAGCACAATTTTTACTATGATTCAACTCAATCTTTGAATATTAAAATAAAAAAGAAAGAAAAAATAAATGGAATGAAGATCCAATTCCAAGAACTTTTGGAAAATGAATAAATGAAGAATTAATACATGAACAAAAACATATTTGGACTAGAAAACATATCATACAAAGTATTCAACTAGAATACATCGATGTGAAGCAAGCCACAATTACAGATTTCTAGCCTTAAAAATATAGATTATTTAGAGATACAAAGAATTACATACATTAACATTAATATTATTTGTGGAAGACTACAATCAAAAGATAGTTTGTTTAAGAAAACTTACATACGCCTCAAATTAATACCTAATCAATATGAAGGATGAGAACATATTAATTTAGAAAAAATTTAAGATATATCCATCACTTATATACTGGTGATTAATGATTTTGGTACTTATAATGATTTACCATGAACATCCAGATTAATACCGTGTTCTTGAGGAGGATCTTCGACCATTTATATAATTGTGGTAATAACTTCACTTTACATGATATTATACAAACACAAAAATCTACTATATAATTTCAATGGAAAATTCAACATATGGTGATATTTAGGGTAGAAGAAGAATTTCGAAATAACAAAACACACCCTTAGAAGTTGCAATGGTCTTGTGGATTGTCGAATTAAAAATGTTAAATATTATTTAATTTTAATTGAAGACTATAAAATTAAAATGATAAAATAATATTATTGTTGTATTCCAATAATTTTCAATAATATTAAATTAAGCATATAAAAATATTTTAAAAACTCTCATTTATGAGTAATAATGTTTGATAATACTCAAAATTCAATTAGAATAACAAAATCTAAGTCTTTTGATGCATTTTAAAGATATACAAATGTATTTTATATATTTCGATGATTTATATTTAATTATATTTATTACAAATTATTTTAAAATGTAACACATTTTTTAATAAGAATAAATGGTTTAAATAAAAATTTAATGAAGTTCAATGATGCTTGATATGTTTGTTAATATTCATGTCTCAGTTTTTTTTTCAATTAATTTAAATGAGCTTGGTTATTAATCGATATTTTTTAATATTATTTCACATGTGTTCAATAAAATATATAATATATACACACAAAAAAACATATATATATATATATATATTATAAACATCAATTAAATGTGGGTGTATGTGTGTGTGTGTGTGTGTATTTACACATCAAAAACTAATAGCTTGATACACTGATTCTTGAGATAGATGTGAGCCTCCTTGGAGGTTGCAAGTTCAATATCCACGAGCTACTAAAAAATTGTCAGGATAACAAATTATGCCTAATATAGTTATATTTAATTATATAAAGTTTTATATAGTTATACAAATATTTATAAATAGTTATACACATATAGTTAAACATAATGTTATATGTTATTATACATGTAATTATAAATATAGTTACATGTGATTATACATATAGTAACACATCTAGTTATACTTATATTTAAACATGTAGGAATATATATTTTTTCATATAATTTTATTTATTTATACATATAGTTATGCATAGGTATAGATATAATTAAATACATTTTTATATACTAATATATAAAAATGTATATTAAATATATATTGTTACTTATATATTTAAATATAGTTATGTATAAAGTTTTTATAGTTATACATATAGTAAAAGACAATTAATTATAGTTATATGTTCTTATACCTATAGTATATTTAAGTATAAATAGATTTATATATAATTATATTTAATTATACATATAGTTATAAATATATATGTAGTTAAAGATATAGTTATATATAATGTTTTTATAGTTATACATGTAGTAAATTACAATTATATATAGTTATATATTATTATATATATATATTATATTTTGTTAGAAATATAGTTATATAGAATTATACATATAGTTATAAATTATTATATAGTTAAAAAATAGTTATATATAGTTAAATATAGTTATAAAAATAGTTTACATAGTTACAAATATAATTAAATATTGTTATAAAGAGTTTTATATAGTTAGACAAATATTTATATATAGTTATACATATATAGTTAAACATATAGTTATATATATGTTGTTATAAGTTTTAATTATAATTATAGTTACATGTGTAATTGCACACATAGTTATACATATAGTTATAAATGTAGTTATACATGTTGTAGATGTAATTAAATTTATTTTTTCATGTAATTATATATATTTAGACATATCGTTATGTATATGTATTAATGTAGATATATACATTTATATATAGTTATATTTTGATATACATATTGTTAAATACATTTATATATAGTTATATATATATATATATTAAATATATGTTGTTATATTTATATATAGTTATGTATACTATTTTTATAGTTATACATATAGTAAAATACACATATATATATTTATGTGTTATTAATCTTGGGATCATCTTATTTACAAAATTTATTATGTAAATATTAAATATGTTGTTATATACGCATTGCTCACCACAAACACTAACCCTCTCTTTGTGACTAACACATCCATGATAAAATACACACTGCCACAAGCCTGTATGTGTGGCAAAATAGATGGAAAAAAGATGAACAAATCCGTGTTGAGAACTAGTGAGCTAGGTTTATTGGAGAATATACATAAGCTAGGAAAAATATGAAATTGGAAAAAAAAATATTAGAATCAAAACAAACACTACTGCATTATGATAAGCGATGAAGAGAAAGGGTAGAAGGTACTCCTCGAATTGAGAAGAAAATCACAGCTGAAGTAAATACTATTACTCTACTATTCGGTTTTGTTTTGATTTATCTGTGTTGAGAAAGAAAGGCAGATAACACTAGTTAGAGACTTAGAGTTTTCTCTAAACAACAATATATGGTTTTTTAAGTTTTAAAATTTCGTAAATGTTTTAAATTTTTAATTAGCAAAACATTTAATAAACAATAAATTTATATAAAACATATAGACTCACCTTTTTTTACTCAATAAATTATTTTTAATAATTTAATGTGTGTGTAGCAAGGCACACATAAAAAACAAACACCTTACAGTTTTTAATTATTAAATTGATTTAATAATAAATATATAAATAATTTCTAAAAATAGATATTAGGCCTTCCAACTTAAAAAATAAATTAAATGGCTTCAAAATTTGTAAACTTCATATATCAAGGCACACTTGAAAAGATGATTGGTCTTCAAGCCACTCTCCCAAGAATTATAAATACTCTTTATGTTAAAAAATATATAAATATATATATTTTATGGTTATAAATTTTTAAGAATTCGTATTAATTTTTATGAAGATAATAAAAAATATTTGTAAAGGCATAAAATTTCATATTATTTGATAAAATTTATCATTTATAAAATTCTGAAAATTACTTAAAGTAAGAAGATCTTTAAAAAAATTATATTAATTATTTTGATAAAGATGGAATATTAAAAGGGAATAGTAAAAATTTCACTCAATTGTTTAATTCTTATAAATTTCATTAGGGGCAAACATATATGTATTTATTTTTAAATATTAATTTATTTTCTTTTAAATTTAATGAAAAATTTTAAATTTTTTTATAATTCAAAATTTTCAAATTTTTTTGTAATTATTTTTTTAAAATTTTTTATAATCATAAAACTATTTTTTTAACATAAAATAATATTAATATTTACTAGTTTATTTGTTGATTCAGATAGTTTTGTAATTATTTTATATTTAATCATGCAAAGAATTATTTTAGTTTTTTATTAGTAGAAATTTTAAGTATGTTCATTTATTTTTTAAAATAACTTTAATAATTATTATAATTATAGAATTAATTATTTAATCTATTTAAAATATTAATTTTTAAATTTCTTAATTAATAATTTTAGAAAAAATTTTTATATAATTTTTTAAAAATTTGATAACCATAAAAAATGTTATTTTAGTTCTTATTAATATAATTTTTTTTTGTATTTATATATTTTTAAAAGTATTTATTTGTAATATCCTATTTTTAAAATTATATGAAGAGAATGTAATTTTCAAGGATCATAGATATATTGACCATGATATACATTTAATATACAAAATTAAATAAAATATTAAAACAAATAATATATTAAAAAAAAGTTAAATCATTAAACATTAGCAACTAAAATTATACATAGCCCAAATAGCTAGGGAAAAATTCTTAGCTAAATGCATATAATTTGAGAAAATTAACATTTTAGGAATAATTGTTTGCGAATAAAGATAAAATCACAAAAAAAATTAAATAATTATTTAGCTATGGATTTAGATAAGGAGAATACTTCAGTAAATCCATTGTGAAATTTGCAATTTTTTTGGCAAAAATCTACCACAATTTTAAATCGAAAATTTCGATCCCAAATACGTCACAAATTTGTAATTCAATGTAAAATCTAAAATTTCTTTCTATTCCATAGCTAAAGCCTTGCTATTTAACTAAGAATTTTTCCATAGCTAAATTTCCCAAGCTAAACAGGCATTTTCTTGTAGTGCTAGCTGTTTATCTGTCTATTTTTATATCTTTCTATATCTCTATATGTCTATATGTCTATATGTTTATATATCTATATGTCCATCAGTCTATCATTCTATTTGTCTATCTATATGTTTATCTATTTATCTACTTGCATACATATCTATCTATCAATATACCTGTATATATATGTCTATTTGTCAATCAGTTTAAATGTTTATGAGTCATTTAGTCTATCGGTCTATCAGTCTATCTATCTATTAGTCATTATGTGTATATGTTTATTTATCTATCTGTCTAGATTTCTATCTATCAATATATCAATCAATTATTATAACTTTCAATCTATATATCAATCTATCTATCTATCTTTCTATTTATTTATCTATCTAGCTATTTGTTTGTCTATCTGTCTATCTATCTATTTATCTATCTATTTATCTATCTATTTGTCTATTTATCTATCTATCTAACTATCTATTTTTCTATTTATCTATCTAACTATTTATATGTCGATCTGTCTATTATCTATATGTCTATTTGTCTATCTATCTATCTTTCTATCTATCTGTCTATATGTGTATCTATATATGTGTCTATCTGTGTAACTATCTAACTAACTATCAATCTATTTATCTATCTACCTACCTATATATATATATAACTATGTATAGATCTATCAATCTTTTTATCTATCTATTAGTCTATTAGTTTATTAGTCTATCAGTTTATCTATCTATCTATCAAACTATATATATGTCTATCATTCTATTTTTCTATGTATTTTTCTATCTATTTATTAATTTATCTATCTATCTAACTATCTGTTTGTTAATCTCTATATCTATCTATCTTTCTATTTGTCTATCTATTTATCTATCTATCTTTCTATCTATTTGTCAATCTGTCTATATATTTATCTAACTTTCTATCTATTTATCTATTTATTTGTATATCCATCTAACTGTGTATCTATCTATTGTCTATATGTCTATATGTCTATCTATTTATCTATCTATTGTACCTATATATCTGGATCTCTATCTATCTATCTGGTAACTATCTATCAGTCTATCTATTTATCTATCTATTTATGTGTATATTTATCAATTTGCTTATCTATCTATTTGTCTATATGTTTATCAATGTATTTGTCTATTTGTCTATATGTTTATCAATCTATTTGTCTATTTGTCTATATGTTTATCAATCTATTTGTCTATTTATATATTTTTCTATCTACCTATCTGCCTATCTGCCTATCTGTCAATTTTATTATCTATCTATCTATTTGTGTGTATAAATATATATTTATCTATCTAACTTCTATATTCCTATCTATCTATCTATTTGTTTGTCTATTTTCTATATATCTATCTATCTATCTACTAGTTAAACTACCAACCTATATACCTAACTATCTGTCCATCAGTCTATCTTTCTATATTTCTATCTATCAATCAGTTTATGTGTATATTTATCTATCTATCTATCTGTCTGTCTGTCTGTCTGTATGTTTGTTTATCTATCGTTCTATCTTTCTATCTTTCTATCTTTCTATCTTTCTTTCTATATTTCTATTTGTCTATCTATCTATCAATCTATCTTTCTAACTATTTATCTATCTATTAGTTTATTTATCTATCTCTACCATTCTATCATTCTATTTATCAATCTATTAATTTATCTATCTATCTTCTATCTATCTTTATATCTGCCTATTTATCTATCTATCTATCTATCTATATATCTATCTATCAATCAATCATTCATTCATTCAATCAATCATTAAACCAATCAATTAATCACTCAATCAATCTATATATCTATCTATTTATTTTTCAATAAACCTTTATGTCTATCAATCAATCTATCTATCGATCTATCTATCTATCAGTTTAACTGTATATCTTTCTAAATATTTATCTATCGATCTTTCTATCCGCTTATTTATCTTTCTATCTATCCATTTGTTAATCTTTCTATATGTCAATCTGCCTATTTGACTATCTGTTAATATGTATATCTTTCAATCTATCTATCTATCTATCTATCTGTCTAGCTATATATCTATTTATCTATCTATCTTTCTTTCTTTTTATATATATTTATATCTATTTATCTATCTATCTATCCATCTTTCTTTCTATCTGTCTGTCTATTTATCTTTATGTCTATTAGCCTCTCTATCTATTTATCTATCATCTATCTAAAAATTTATCTATTTATTCCTTTATCTATATTTCTATTGGTCTATCTATCTATATATCTATCTTTCTATCTATTTCTAAAGGTGTATATGTGTGTATCTATCTATCTATATATCTATATATCTATCTATCTATCTGTCTATCTATATATTTTTAAATCTGTCTAAAAATGTATGTGTCTATATATCTAACTAACTAACTATCTATCTGCAAATTGATCTACATGTCTATCTATCTATCTATCATTCTATTAATCTATCAGACTATTTGAATATTATTCTTTCTATATATCTATCAATATGTATATATGTCTATCTATCTATTTGTTTATCTATCTATCAATCTATCTATGTGTCTATCTGTCTATCTATTTATATATCTATCAAACTTCTATTCGAACTATATGTCTATCTATCTATCTATCTATCTATTAATTTGTCAATCTGTCAATCAATCAATCTATCTCTCTATCTATCTATTTTCATATCTATCTATCTATTTATCTATATAAGAGTCTTTATATCTACTATCTATCTATTTACCTGTCTATCTATTGATCTATTTGTCTGTCAATTTTTCTATCTATCTAATTATCTATATATATATATATTTCGATCTGTCTATCTATTTATTTGTCTATCTATTTATTTATCTTTATGTCGATTTATCAATCTTTCTGTCTATTTATCTACATTTCTATCTATGTTTCTATCTATATACCTATCTACGTACCTATCAACCTATCTATCTATGTATCTATATATTTGTCTGTCTATCTTGTCTATCTATTTATTAGTCTATTAATTTGTCTATCTTTTTATTTTTCAATCTATGTTTCTGACTATTTTTCAATCAATCAAACTATCTATCTATATGTCTATCTATCTATATGTATATCTATATATCTTTCTTTCAGTCTATCTTTCTATCTATCTATCTGTCTATATGTTTATATATCTATATATCTATCTGTCATTCTATAATTATATTTGTCCATAAATATTTTTATCTATCTAACTATCTATCTGTCTGTATATCTATATATCTGTCTCTCTGCCTATCTATCTATCTATCTATCTACAATCTATTTGTCAATATTCTTATCTATTATATGTCTTTATGTTATACTATTTATATATACATTTATCTATTTGCCTATATGTATAATTATCTTAATGTTTATCTGTGTGTCTATCTATCTAACTATTTATCTGTATATCTATCTATCTATCTATAAGTCTATCTATCTATTGGTCTATCTGTCTATTAGTCTTTTTATCTATGTATTTATCAATCTATTTATCAATTTGTCTATCTGGCTATCTTTCTATCTTTAATATCTATCTGTTTATCTATCTATCTATCTGTATGTCTATCTGTCTATCAATGTATCAATCAATCAACCAATCTTTCTATCAATCAATCATTCTTTCTATATATATATTTATCTATCAATTTATCTCTTATTTATCTATCTATCTATTTATAATATTATCTTTCTATCTATCTATTTATTTATATATATATATTTATCTATCAATCTATCTCTCTATCTATCTATCTATATAACTATCTATCATTCTAATAATTTAATTATTTATCTGTCTATTTTTTGTCTATATATCTATCAATTTGTTTATCTTTTTATCTATCAATCTATCTATCTTATTATCTTATTATCTACTAATTTGTTTATTTATTTATCTATTTATATATTTGTCTATTTGTCTATTTGTCTATATGTCAATCCTTTATTCATTTAGCTATCATTCTATTTATCTATCTTTTATATCTATCTCTCAGTCTATCATTCTATCTATCTATATATCTATCTTTATATCTATATATCTATATATCTATCTATATATCTACCTATCTACCTGTCTAACTATCTATCAATCTAACTATCTATCTCTCTATATATTTATCAATCTATATATCTATCTATCTCTATATCTATCTATCTATATGTTTATCTATCAAAATATCTATATATCTATCTTTCTATCTATATAACTGGCTATCTTGTTATCCATCTATCATTCTATATGTATATATGTCTATATGTCTATCTATCTCTCTATCCTTCTTTCTATTTTCCTATTTATCTATATATATATATATATATATATATATATATATTTCTTTCTTTCTTTCTATTTGCATATATATATATATAACAATTTATGTATCAATAAATCAATCAATCTATATATTTATCTATCTATATGTATGCATATCTATTTATCCATCTATTTATCTATCAATTTTTTAATCAATCTATATTTCTATCTATGTGTCAATTTGTTTATCTGTTTATCTGTGTATCTTTATCTCTATTTTTCTATCTATCTTTCTATCCTTCTATATTTTTATCTATCTATATGTCCATCTATCAATAAGTATATTTGTATATCTATCTATTTGTCTATCTGACAATCTGTCTATCTGTCTGTGTCTATTCATCGACCTGATTATATATATATATATATCTTTTTTCTATATATCTATCTGTATATATGTATTTTTGTTTATTTGTTATATTTGTTTATCAATCTTTCTTTCTATATATATATATTTTAATCAAATAATCAACCAATCTAACTATAGATCTTTGTATCTATCTATCTATATATCTAACGATTTATCTATCTACCTAATTATCTATTTATCTATCTATCTATCTATTTATCAATCAACCAATCTATCTATCTATAAATATATCTTCATATCTACTTATCTATCCTCCTATCTATCTATTTATCCATCTTCCTACCTACTAATTTATCAATAATATATCTATCTATCTATCTATCTATCTATATCTCTATCTATCAGTCTATCTATATATATATATCTATTTCTATGTCAATCTTTCTAAAAATTTGTCTATATTTCTATGTCAATTTGTCTATCTACCTAATTGTCAAACTATCGATCTATATGTGAAACATACTATTCACCTATTTATCTATCTGTCTATCTATCTATTTGTCTATTTGTCTATTTATATGTTTATCTTTCTATCTGCCTATCTATCTATATGATTATCTATCTATCTATCTATCTATCATTCTATCATTCTATCATTCTATATGTTTATCTATTTATTAATCTATTTATCTACTTGCCAATCTATCGATCTATGATTATATATATATATATATATATATCTATCTATCTATTAGTTTATTTGTTTATTAGTCATTCAGTGTAATTTTCTATGACACTGTGTCTATAAGTATATATGTCTAAATGTCTTTATGTCTATATATCTAGTTGCCTATTTATGTATCTATCTATCAGTCTATTTGTCTATCTGCCTATCTATCTATCTATATATTTATCTATAAATCTATCTATTTCTCTTTCTGTCAATCTTTCTATATATTTATCTATTTATTTGTCTATCTATATTTCTATCTATATGTCTATCTGTCTATATGTCTATCTATCTTTCTATTTATCTCTCTATATGTCTATCTATCTATCTAACTATCTATCTATCTATTTATCTATCATTATTTCAATCTATCTATCTATCTATCAGTCTATCTATCTAATTGTCTATCTATTTATATGTATATCTATCTATATGTCTATTGTCTATTTTCTATATGTCTATCAATCTGTCTATCTATCTATTTATTTATTTATATATTTGTCTATTTATTTATCAATCTATCATTTTTGTCTATCTATCTATCAGTTTATTTGTTTATTAATCATTCAGTCTATTTTTTATCACATATCTGTCTATTAGAATATATGTCTATATATCTCTATGTCTCTATGTCTTTCTGTCTATCTGTCTAGTTGTATATCTATCTATCTATCTATATATTTATCTATATATCTATATATCTGTCTATAGATATATCTATCTATTTGTCTAGTTATCTAGCTATCTTTCTTTATTTCTATATATCTATTAGTCTATCTTTCTAATCATCTATCTGTTTATATGTATATCTATCTATCTTTTTATTTTTCTCTTTATCATTATGTCTATTTGTCTGTCTATCTGTCTATTGATTAATTTGTTTATTTGTCTATCTATCTATCTGTCTGTATAAAAATTTATTTATTAATTAATCATTCAGTCTATTATTATCACTCTATCTGTCTATCAGAATATATGCCTATATGTCTATATGTATTTATGTATTTATGTCTTTTTGTCTATTTGTCAAGCTATCTTTCTATCTGTCTATCTATCTATCTATCAATCTATCTATCTGTATATTTATCTATCTATCTATCTATCTATCTATCTGTCTGTTTGTCTATTGATATATCTATTTGTTTGTCTATTTTATTATCTATCTTTATTTATTTCTATCTATCAATCAATCTATCTTTCTAATTGTGTATTTGTTTATATGGATATCTATCTATCTTTCTATTTGTCTATTTATCTATATGTCTATCTATCTATCTATAAGTCTCTATATCTATCTCTCTATTTATCTGTCTATCATTCTATCTATTTATCTTTTTATCAATCAAACAATCTATATATATATATATATATATATATATATATATATATATATATATATATATATATATATCTGTCTGTCTATCTATCTATCTATCTATTTATCTATCTATTTGTATATTTGTCTTTTTGTCTATCTGTTTATCTATATATCTATCTATCAAATGATTTATATCTCTAACTATTTATCTAGCTACCTTTCTATCTGTCTATTTATCTATCAGTCTATCTATCAATCTATCTATATATCTATCTGTGTAATTCTCAATTGTATATTTGTCTATTTGTCTATCTATCAATTTGTATATCTGTCTAACTATCTATATGTCCATCTATCAATATATCTAGCTATTTGACTATCTATTTGTTTATATTTCTCTTTATCAATCTATTTATATGTTTATTTATGTATCTATCTTTCAGTGTATTGATCTATCTATATATATTTTTATTTGCATATTGTCTATTTGTCTATTTGCCAATTTTTCTATATGTCAATATGTCTTTCAGTCCATCTGTCTATATATCTATCTATATAATTGTTTATTTGTAAATATGACTACTTTCCTATTTGTCTATCTATCTATCTATATATCAATTTGTTTCACTATTAATCTATCTATCAGACTACTTGTCTGCTTGTCTACCTATCTACATAATTATTTGTATATCGATCTATTTGTCTATCTATATAACAGTCTATCTATATATATGTCTATTTATTTTTCTATCTATCTTTCTGTCTATTTGTATATTTATCTATATGTCTATATGTCTATCTGTCTATCTGTCTATTTGTCTATCTATCTATCAAATTTTCATTCTACCAATCTCTCTTTCTTTCTCTTTATCTGTCTATTTAAATATCTATCAATTTGTATATCATTCTATCTTACTATCTATCAATTTATCTATCTATCTACTTGCCTACCTATCAATCAATCAATCTATCTATCTGCATATATATATATATATATATATATATATATATATATATATATATATATATATATATATATTTCTTCTAAATATCTATCAATTTATGGATCTATCTATCTACATGTCTATCTATCTATCTAACTATATCTTCTATTTGTTAATCTATCTATCTATATATCAATCTATATGTCTCTTTATCTAATTATCTATCTGTATATCCGTTTATATATCAATTTATCCATCTAAATGTCTATATATCTATATGTCTATTTGTCTATATGTCTATATGTCTATCTATCTATCTATTTATTTTACTACAATAACATATTTATTTAGCTAGGGAATTTTAGCTAGGGACCAATCCCTAGCTAAATTAGAAGGAATTAGCTCGGGAATAGCATTGGATTTATGATTTTTTATTGAAATAAAAATTTGCAATGAATTAGCGATGAATTAGCAACGAAATATTTTCATAAATTCTGCTCAAGAAAAAATGGGAAATTTAGTAATGGATTAGCGACGGAATTTCCATAGCTAATAAAATCCTGAATATAGCAATGGATTTAGTGACGTATTTAGCAATGAAATTTCCCTAGCCAATAAAATCCAGAATCTTGTGACGGATTAAGCAACGGAATTTCTCTAGCTAATTACATTCATATCATATCTACAGATTTCAACTACAGTATTCACTACCTAATAACATCTAGAACATATTAATGGATTTTAGCGATGGAATTTCCGTAGCTAATTATATCCCAAAATATAGTGATGAATTTAGTGATTTAATTTCCCTAGCTAATTACATACTAAATATAACGATGGTTTTTAGCGATAAAACTTCCCTACCCAATTACATCCTGTAAATAGCAACAGATTTTAGTAACTGAACTTCCCTAATTCATTAAATTCAGAATATATCGACAGATTTAGCAATAGAACTTCCCTAGCAAATTAAATCCGGGATAAAGTGATGGATTTAGTCACAGAACTTCCCTAGCTAATTAAATCTCAAACATATGGAAGGATTTTGCGAAAAAACTTTTCTAGCCAATATTTAACTATTTATTTTTTTAATTTATTATTAGTTTTAATATGTTATTTATTTTTGTTTATTAAATATATGTTAATAGTCTATAGATGAGCGATATTTGAAAGATACATTCTCCCCATAAAATTTTAAAAAAGGGATATAATAAATAAATAATATAAAAATATAAAAATACAAAAAAATTATATTAATAAGGACTAAAATAACTATTTTTATTATGTATTAATTTTTAAAAAAATTATACAAAAAATTAGTATTAAATTAATATTAAATAATTAATTCAAAAAGTATAATAAATTTTTTCGATATTTTAAAAATTAAATTAACATATATTAAAATTTCTACTAATATAAATGTAAAATAATTCATAGTATGATAAAATAAAAAAATTCAAAAATATTTGAATTGACGAATAAACTAGTAAATATTAATATTATTATAAGAATAAAAAAATTTATGATTATAAGAAACTTTAAAAAAAATAATTAATACAAAATATGAAAATATTGAAATATAATAAAAATATAAAATTTTTCAATAAATACATAGATGTTTGCTCTTGCTAAAATTTATACGAATTAAACAACTGAATATTATTTTTACTATTAGCTTTTAACATTAAGTCTTTTTTAAAATAATAAAAATAACTTTTTTTTAATTATCTTCTCACTTTAAAAATATTTTGAATTTTAAAAATTATTAATGATATCAAATAATATGAAATTTTATGCCTTTAAAATTATTTCATATTATCTTCGTAAAAATTAATATGAATTTATAAAAATTTATAACCATAAAATATAAATTTTTATATATTTTTTAATATTAAAGTATTTTATAACTCTTAGGAGAGTGGCTAGAAGACAAATCATCTTTCATGAATGTCTTATTATATGAAGTTTATTAATTTTGCAGCTATTTGATATTTTTTTTATAAGGCTAAACATATATTTTTTTAAATTGTTTATATATTTATTATTTAATTAATATTATTATAAAAAATTGTAATGTGTTTATTATTCATGTGTACCTTGCTACACACATTAATTTTCATGAAAAATTTTTGATGGTAAATAAAATAAATGAGTATTTTTGTATTTTATATATATATATATTGTTTATTTAATGTTTTTATAATTAAAAATATAAATATTTTGGTAATATATATAATCACTTGTTGAGACTCTAGAGACAGCTCTAATAAGTGAAGCACATATCCTCCGTAGTCCACCATCATTATCTCATTACAAACGCATCAAAACTTATTTGAAGATTAAACAATAATTTGTTATTGATTTGAGGTATGTTTTCTACCCAATTTTTCATCTAGTATCTTAATGCAAGATTTTGCGTATTGATTCTGTTAATTTTTTTTCTAAAATTCTTATTCTTTAATCACCATTGTATGCTTGGATTGCTTAAATAAACTTTTTCATATAAATACTTCAAGCATCTATGATATAATGCATTCTCATTGTGTGGATGTTGATGGTGCATAGCAGATATGCCGACTTGATATCTACATCAATATACAAAACTATATATAAATCATATACATAAACATAAGTGTATTTTATATAAGTGTATTTAAACATAACTATATATCAATATGCATGTATGATATAATTTGAATTTCTTATATGTGTATTTTACAATATATATAACTATAAAAACAGTATACATAAACATAATTATATATAAATATAACAACGTATATTTAATATATATATATAACTATATTTAAATGTATTTAACAATATGTATATCAACATATTAGTATATATAAATGTAATTATCTACATTAATATATATAACTATATATAAATAGTATACATAAATAGTATAATGTATGCTGACTTGATATCTACATCAATATACATAACTATATATAAACGGTATACATAAATTGTATACATAAACATAAGTTTATTTTATATGAGGGTATTTAAACATAACTATACATCAATATGCATCTGTGATATAATTCAAATTTCTTATATAAGCATATTTAATATACATATAATTATAAAAATAGTATGCATAAACATAACTATATATAAATATAACAACGTAGATTTAATATACATACACATATATAGAAATATAACTATGTATAAATGTATTTAACAATATGTATATCAACATATTATTATATTTAAATGTATTTATCTACATTAATATACATAACTATATATAAACAGTATGCATAAATAGTATACATAAACAGTATAAGGTATGCCGACTTAATATCCATATCAATATACATAACTATATATAAACAATATAATTAAATAGTATATATAAACATAAGTGTATTTTATATAAGTGTATTTAAACATAACTATACATCAAAATGCATGTGTGATATAATTCAAATTTCTTATATAAGTGTATTTTACTATATCTATAACTATAAAAACAGAATACATACAGAACTATATATAAATATAACAACGTATATTTAATATACATATATATATATATAAATGTATTTAGAAATTATATATATAAATGTATTTATCTACATTAATATACATAACTATATATAAACAGTATACATAAACAATATACATAAATAGTATAATGTATGTCGACTTGATATATACATCAATATACATAACTATATATAAATAGTATACATAAACTGTATACATAAAAAATATACATAAACATAAATGTATTTAACAATATGTGTATTTTACTATATCTATAACTATAAAAATAGTATACATAAACATAACTATATATAAATATAACAGCATATATTTAATATACATATATATATAGATATATAACTATATATAAATGTAGTTAACAATATGTACATCAACATATTACTATATATAAATGTATTTATCTACATCAATACCTATACATAGCCATATGTCTAAATATATATAATTACATGAAAAACTATATATAACTACATTTGCAACATGTATAACTACTAGCTTCAGAAACTTAATATCCATTTATATCATTCATCTCATTTATACATGTTTTTTTGGATATTGTACTAATCTGTATCATTTTCCATATATTTTAGGTACTTAAATTTACTTTTTTCAACCTTAAATGTATTTTTATTGTATAATTATATGTTTGTATAAATCATTATGATTTAATATGTTTAGGGTTTGTATTTTTATATGTTTGTTTCACTTAATATCATTTAACTAAAATTGATTTCTAATAAAATGTTCATTTATTTAAATTCATGTTGTAAATTTCTAAACAAATAATAATATGTTTGTGTAATAAATATTATAAAACATTTCTAAAATATATATGTGATGTAGTTTCAATTTACAAAGATAAAACTTTAAAAATAAAATTTATTTACAAAATAAAATTTGTACATCATAATATTCAATATGTTATATGTATTATAAATAAACAATGTTTGAAATGTATCTATTAATTACAAAAAAAAACATTGTAATGTATTTAATTTGAAAAAAAATCTAAAAATAATTATTTAAAAAAACTAATTCATATATTTATATGGTCATTTATATATTTTGAATAAAATAAAAAAATAATCACTTGTAGAAAAAGTTAATCTTGTATTTATATGGTAATCTGTTTTGTTTGAATATAATTAAAGAAATAATTATTTTTTTACAAAACATTAAAGGCATGTATTTATATCCACTACATCATATTTATTTGAATTTTAAAGTTTCTAAAAATTTATTAATAATAATAAATACTAGGTTGCAATTTATCAGACACTAATATTTTAATAAAAAATTTATATAGAAAAACTAAAACAATATTATCTATTTATGAACTATATTTTAATTTTTAACATAATTGTAAAACTAAAATAATTTACAAATATGCCAACTTCATTTCTTTATATGAGTATAATGATAGTTATTTTAATATAAATATTTAAAAAACAACTATTTGAATAAAATAGAAGCTCATATATTTAATTCACGATTTTATTTTACGCAAAAAAAAACTTCACACACACACTCACTCACTCGCACACACGCATACACACAAATATTTGTTTTAAATATAAAGAATTTCTAATATTTTATAAATTATGTATAATATATAATATTTTATTTTAATTAAATTTTCAAAATGAAAAATTTTAAATACATTTACACACACACACACCCACCCACACACACACATATATATAATAGTTTCATGTGTAACATTAAAAATACATTATGTTTATAGGTATATGAGTGTGTTTGTGTGGGTGTACCGTAGCATATGCATGCATATGAGT
The DNA here is from genome assembly GCA_029783825.1 of Sapria himalayana. Lineage (NCBI taxonomy): Eukaryota > Viridiplantae > Streptophyta > Magnoliopsida > Malpighiales > Rafflesiaceae > Sapria > Sapria himalayana. The sequence goes on from JAREIK010003479.1 coordinate 391,627, forward strand.
ATATAAACACTACATTGAAAATGTAGATACATGTGTGAATATATACAAAAGTACAAAAATGTGTATGCTGATATATAATGTATAGTAATGTATATGGATGTATAAATGTGTGTGTTTGTGTATGAATATGTATATGCACATATATATTTATGCATATATATGTAAATATCAATATTAATTTTGAGAAGAAAAATACTTGAGCACATAAATATTAACATGTTCCACAAATTCGTGAGAGCAATAGCAAAAAGTGACATTATTGCAAGATTCTACTAATCTCCCATCTATAACACTTTACCTCATAATTTGATCAGAGTACTACTTGCAATGATAAGGTTCATTCAATACTACATACCATGGAGTTACATTTTCATTCAATACCATAATTTGTTCAAATAAAAAATCTATCTAATATATTATTCAACAACTTTTCTATCTTCTGTTTCTTGTCTTGATAAGCTAATTCTAATTTTGATTATATGTACATTTCTTATCTAATATCTCTAGTTCAAACTATTGTAATAGTTAAATCCATCATATCAATCTAGCCCTAACATTTTTTTTAAATGAGATATTTAATTATAAATATTTAGTATATACTATGACTTTGGTTCCCACTAATTATGACATTAATTTTCCAAAAGAAAAATTGTTAATACAAGTTCTTTCTCTATAGTTGTGTAATTCAATTGGGTATTTTAGAGTGTGTTGTTATCATAGTATATGATAACTAAAATATAAATATTTGTATAATGATATTAAACTCTTCATAATTATATTAACTATATTCGGAACTATGTAAACTATCTTTATAACTATATTAATAACTATATATAACTTTTTTAACTATATAATATTTTATAACTTTATGATTAATTCTATATAACTATATTTTTAACAAAATATATCATATGTATAATACTATATAACTATATATAATTGTAATTTACTATATGTATAATTATAAAAATGTTATATATTACTATATCTTTGGATACTTACATATTTCTAACAATATGTGTATAACTATATATAAATATTTGTATATCTATACAATACTCTATACACTACAAGAAATTCTTGATTTAGCTAGGGAATTTTAGCTAGGGAACAATCCCTAGCTAAATTGCGAGAGATTAGCTTGGGAATAGCAAGTGTTTTATGCCCCCCCACAAAAATAAAAATGTGCAACAAATTAGCGATGGAATAATTTCGTAAATTCTGCATCAGAAAAAAGAGGGGAATTTAGCAACGGATTAGTGACAGAATAATTTCGTAAATTCCGCATCAGAAAAAAGCGCGGAATTTAGCAACGGATTAGCTACGAATTATCAACGGAATATTTTCGTAAATTCCACTCAAGAAAAGTGGGAAATTTAGCAATGAATTAGTGATGATTTAGCGATGGAATTTCCCTAGTTAATAAAATCTGGCATTTAGCAATGGTTTAGTGACGAAATTTCATTAGCTAATAAAAACTAGAATTTAGCGATAGATTTAGTAACAGAATTTCCGTAGCTAATAAAAACTATAATCTAGTGATGGATTTAGAGATAGAATTTCCCTAGCTATTAAAATCTGTAATTTAGCGATGGATTTAGCGACGGAATTTCCCTAGCTAATTACATTCATAACATAGCAATAAATTTTAGCTACAAAATTTCCTAGCTAATCACATACTGAACATAGCGATAGATTTTAGCGACGTAATTTCACTAGCTAATTATATCCATAACAAATATCTACGGGTTTTGTGACAAAATTTTCCTTTCTAATTACATGCTTAATATAGTGACGGATTTTAGCGATGAAACTTTTCTAGCCAATTACTTCATGATTATAGTGATGGATTTTAGCGACGAAACTTTTCTAGCCAATTACTTCATGATTATAGTGACGGATTTTAGTGACGTAACTACCCTAGCTAAAAAAATTCGGAATATATCGATGGATTTAGTGAGGAAACTTCACTAGCTAATTAAATCCGGAATATAGCGACGAATTTAGTGACTGAACTTCCCTGGCTAATTAAATCCCAAACATAGCGATAGAATTTCCCTAGCTAATATTTAATTATTTAATTTTTTTAATTTATTATTAGTTTGAATATTTTATTTAATTTTGTTTATTAAATGCATGCCAATGGTCTATAGATGAATGATCATTGAAAGTTACATTCTCTTCAAAAAATTATAAAAAAAATGTTATTATAAATAAATAATTTAAAAAACATAAAAATACAAAAAAATATATATTAATAATGACAAAAATAATTATTTTTATGATGTATTAATTTTTAAAAAATAAATACATAAAAATTTTTCTAAAATTATTAATTAAAAAACTTAAAAATTTGTATTAGAGCAACATTAAATAATTAATTCAATAAGTATAATAATTTATTTCGATATTTTAAAAATTAAATTAACATACATTAAGATTTCTATTAATATTAATGTAACTTAATTCATTGTATGATAAAATATAAAATATTTTCAAAAATATATGAATTGATGAATAAACTAGTAAATAATAATCTTATTATTAGTATAAAAAATATTTTATGATTATATGAAACTTTTTAAAAAAATAAGTAATACAAAATTTGAAAATTTTAAAATATAATAAAAATATAAAATTATTCATTAAAGTTATAAGAAAATAAATTAATATTTTAAAAATAAATACATAGATGTTTGCCCCTGCTATAATTTATAAGAATTAAATACTTGAGTAATATTTTTTCTATTAGCTTTTAACATTCAGTCTATTAAAATAATTAATATAACTTTTTTTAATTATCTTATCACTTTAAGTAATTTTTTAAATTTTAAAAATTATTAATGATATAAAATAATATGAAATTTTATCCCATTAAAATTATTACATATTATCTTCATAAAAATTAATATGATGAATTCTTAAAAATTTATAACCATAAAATATAAATATATATATATTTTTTAACATTAAGAGTATTTTATAACTCATAGGAGAGTGGCTAGAAGAAAAATTATCTTTTCATGTATGTCTTATTATATGAAGTTTGTTAAATTTGTAGCTATTTGATAAATTTTTGTATAAGGCTAAACATATATTTTTAAATTTTTTTTATTTATTGTTTAATTAATATTATAATAAAAAATTGTATGGTATATATTTTTCATCTGTACCTTGCTACACGCACATTAATATAGTTGACAAATTTTTGATAGTAATTAAAATAAATGAGTCGTTTTGTATTATATATATATATATATATTTATATTATATTATTTATTTAATGTTTTAATAATTAAAAATATAAATATTTTGTAAATATATATAATTTGTTATTTAATGTTTATTTTGTCAAGACTCAAGTCCTCCATCTTTCTCTTGACATTTTCAAAGAATAAGCGATGCAAGTCCTCCGCATTCCTCCATCTTTCTTTTGACACTAATGCAACATAAACATATTCGAATTAAGCGATAATTTGTTATTGATTTGAGGTACATTTTCTACCCTAATTCTTCATCGATTATCTTTATGCAAGAGTTTGAGTATTGATTCAGTTAATTTTTTTTTCGAATTACTTCTTCTTTAATCGTATACATTAATTTAATTATACTTATTTTGATACATACCTAATGCATTTGTGTTGTGTTGGGTAGTAGGTATGCTTATATAAACTTAATTTAATTATACTTTTTTTAATACATATTCTGTTAATTTAATTATACTTGGACTGCTTATATAAACTTAATCATATATAACACAAAATGGGTGTTTTGTGTTGGGCAATGTGTATATAACACATAAATATATAAATGTATTTTATTATATCTATAACTATAAAAATAGTTTACATAAACATATCTATATATAAATATAACAACATATATTTAATATATATATATATATATATATATATATATATATATATATATATATATATATATATATATATATATATATATCTATCTATCTATCTATCTATTTATCTATCTATCATAATTATATATATGATGCATTCGATATACAGTTATGTATTTCAAATAGAAATAGTATTATACATATAACATTATATATATATATATATATATATATTAGACAAATAAAGTTAATCTGACTTAATGATAGGCTTTTAATAATGTATATTTGAAATTTGTAAGTCATCATTATGAAATACACGTCGAATAAATTTACTTTATGAAAATATCTATTATCCCATAATGTCATGCCTACCCAATAAGTATAATTAAATTAATATCTATAAACTTTATTTTATACATGGCTTTATGTATAGGGAAAAACACACACTCTTATAAAAATGTAAGAGTGTATTTAATATCTGTAAATTAAAAGTATAGTCACATTAATATCTGTTAATGTCAAATTAATATATGTAAACATTTATTGACCAGGTTTCAATTAGTTCAAATAAAAATGTAATAGGCTTTATGAATACTTATATTAATTTACAAGACATTTAAATACATGTATATATTTGACAATACTTTAATTACTATATTTAATTAAATGCCACATAGGCTCCCTTATAAATACCCTAGCATTGACTATTAATATGATTCATACTGGATTAAAATATATAAGATATCCTGCTCATCTGACATACATTATTTCCTACATGAATTGATGCCGATGACTTTTTGATGGGTTTGAGAAGTTCCACCTATATGGATGAGTAGATCTCACATATTTTATTACCACTATAGCCATTAACTCATAAATCATATACCCATGGACTTGATACTATTTACTTATTGTAAGCTGACCATATAACTGTTTACTTGAGTAAACACTAGAAACTATTTACTTATTGTAAGCTTAGATAATGAAGAAACTTTGATAATTAATACAAATAATCAATATCTATGAAATGATAATCTAGATTCATAGGGTTAACTTTATTACTTGTTAAACTCATATACTTGTGAAACATTTTACCGTGCTATAAAATAACTAACACTTACATTGATTTTTGTAGTGTCTTGTATCTCTATAATTTCAAAACTTAATGGTCTTTGAGCTATTATAATTACAATGATTCTTAGATTTAGACCTCTTATTTTTTGATTTGCTTTGACGTTTTCTCTTGGTTCAATTTATTTCAATTAACTTTGTATATAATTCTAAAGAGGTTGATGTTTCACTTGTCTATCTCTTTTGAATCTCCTTGCTGAGAAATAAATCCTGAACATCATCAAATTTCAATTTATTAGTTTTTGATGAACTATGCACAACTATAATTGTAATACGTTAATTTTTGATAGAGAACACAAAATTATCAATACACATACTACATCATCGACTTCAATACCTAACAAAGTTAAATTGGGTTGTGATTGTGTTGACTTCATTGAGTTGCTGGGTCACTGATGTGTTTTTTGTCAACTACAGATTGAAAAAACACTTCATCATGTCCAATTTTTTAGCTTCAATTAGCTTTTCATATATAATAGCAAGAGCCTTCGTAAGCCTTACTATGCTCTTCTCATTTTTTATATTGAAACTAAGTTGGTAAGATATCATATTTCAGATGAATTCAAGTGCAAGTATGTGCTCTTCTTCCTTTATAGACAATATCTTCTTCCTCAGAAGGGGTTGATATAGAATTTTCTAGTATATATATTTCAGATAGAATTTCATAGACTCTATCTTCTTCAGATTTCTAAAAATTTTTTCATAGTATTTCATAAGAAACAGTACCATATAAATTGAAATCAGATTTCTTTATGTATTATATAGGAGTAAAATAAAATTAAACATTAAAAAAAATAATAAAATGATTTATTTATTCAATCAAACTGGAATAAATATATTAAATCAAACTCAATTTTAATCAAACTAGTTAGATCGAATTAGTTTTACCTCTCTCTCATTCTCTTTGACATAGAATTTGTCAAATTTCATGGCAGAATATTTGAGAACTTGGAAGAAGTTGATGCTAAGAGACTGTGGAATACGGTGATGATGATGCACCACTAGGTGGGCTCCATGTCAAGGTGCTTGGTGTATTTTTCCAAGCATAGATATGATTAATCCAATGTCATTTCTATATTTAGCTTATTTGCCAACTAGAATCTCTTGTTGGCCAAAAATAATGACATAGAGTGATCTTTTGTTTTTTTTTGTTACATCTAACCACTTCTTCACACAAGTTACTTTCCAAAATGTAACAATAAAAGCAAGGTGTCTATCATCAATTAATTTCATACAAATATATATATATATATATATATATATATATATATATATGTTGTTATATTTATACATATTTAAGTTTATGTATACTATTATTATAGTTATAGATATAGCAAAATATATTTATATAAGAAATTCAAATTATATCACACATGCATATTGATGTATAGTTATGTTTAAATAAATTATTGATTTGATGAACTTAAATGTATAAAGATTTATACATTTATATATAATAATATATAAATGTATTCAACAATATGTGTATCAACATATTACTATATATAAATGTAATTATCTACATATATACCTATACATAACCATATGACTAAATATATATAATTACATGAAAAACTAAATATAACTACATATAAAACTTGTATAACTACATGCTTCCGAAACATAATATCCTTTCATATCATTCATCTAATTCATATATATATATTTTTGATATTGTATAAATCTTTAGTATTTTTCCATAAATTTTTGAACTTTAATTTTATTTTTTCAACTTTAAATGTATTTTTAATGTATTTTTATATGTTTGTATAAATCATTATAATTTAATATGTTTAGGATATGTATTTTTGTTTCACTTAATATCATTTAACTAAAATTGATTTTTAATAAAATGTTTATTTGTTAAAATTCATGTTTTAAATTTCAAAACAAATAACAATATGTTACTTTAATAAATATTATAAAAAATTTCTAAAATATATATGTGATGTAGTTTCAATTTATAAAGATAAAACTTTAAAAATAAAATTTATTTACAAAATAAAATTTGCACATCATAATATGCAATATGTTATATTTATTATACATAAACAATGTTTAAAATGTATCTATTAATTACAAATAAAAACATTGACATGTATTCAATTTAAAAAAAAATTAAAAATAATTATTTAAAAAAACAAATTCATATATTTATATGGTCATATATATATTTTGAATAAAATAAAAAAAATAATAACTTGTAGAAAAATTTACTCATGTATTTAAATGGTAATCTGTTTTGTTTGAACATAATTTAAGAAATTATTGATTTTTTATAAAAGATTAAATGCATGTATTTATATGCACTACATCATAATTGCTTGAAATTTAAAGTTTCTAAAAATTTATTAATAATAATATATAATAGGTATAAATTTATCATAGACATTAATATTGTAATAAAAAAAATTTATAAAAAAACAAAAACAATATTATCTCTTTATGACCAATATTTTAATTTTTAACATAATTTCCAAATATATCATTTTCATTAATTTATGAGTATAATGATAGTAATTTTAATATAAATATTAAAAAAAACAACTATTTGAATAAAATAGAAGCTCATATATTTAATTCATAATTTTATTTTATGCATTAATATGCTTCACACACACACACACACACGTGCACACACACACACGCACAAATTTATTTTAAATATATAGAATTTACAATATTTTATAAATTGTGTACAATATATAATATTTTATTTTATTTAAATTTTCAAAATCATAAAATTTTAAATACATTCACACACACACACACACACACACACACACATATATATATATAATAGTTTCATTTGTAACATTAAAATACATTATGTATATAGGTATATGTGTGTGTTTGTGTGGGTGTTAAGTAGTACATGCATGCATTCAAGTATATACACTATACTTTGAAAATTTCGATACATGCATGAATATATATCAAAGTACAAAAATGTGTATTGTGATATATAATGTATAGTTATGTATATGGATGTATAAGTGTGTGTGTGTGTGTGTGTGTGTGTGGGTCAGTGTATATGCACATATATATTTATGCATATATATGTAAATATCAACATTATTTTTGAGAAAAAAAAATACTCAAGAACATAATTATTATCATGTTCTACAAATTCATGAGAGCACAAGCAAAGAGTGACATTATTGGAAGATACTACTAATCTCGCATCTATAACACTTAGCCTCATAATTTGATTTGAATACTACTTGCAATGATAAGGTTTATTCAATACTACATACCATAGAGTTACATTTTCATTCAATACTATAATTTGTTCAAATAAAAAAATCTATCTAATATCTTATTCAACAACTCTTCATCTTCTTTTTCTAATCTTGATAAGCTATTTTTAATTTTGATTATATGTATATTTTTTATCTAATATCTCTAGTTCAAACTATTGTAATAGTAAAATCCATCAAATCAATCTATGCCTAATATCTTTATTTTCTATGACATATTTGATTATAGAATATTTAGTATTTACCATGACTAGTTCTCGGTAAATATGATATTAACTTGCCAAAAGAAAAAAATGTTTATACGAGTTCTTTCTCTATAGTGGTGTAAGTCAATTAGGCATCTCAGAGTGTGTTGTTATCACAATATATGATAACTAATTATAAATATTAGTATAACCATATAAAACTCTTTATAATTATATTTAACTATATTTGCAACTAAGTAAACTATTTTTATAACTATATTAATAACTATATATAATTATTTTTTTAACTATATAATATTTTATAACTATATGAGTAATTCTATATAACTATATTTTTAACAAAATATATCATATCTATAATTATATATAACTATATATAATTTTAGTTTACTATATGTATAAAAATAAATATGTTATATATAACAATATCTTTAACTACTTACATATTTATAACTTAATGTGTATAACTATATATAAATATTTGTATAACTAACAATCTATATAATTAAATATAATTATATTTGTATCTATGTATACATATATGTATTCATATAATTAAATCTATATATTTATTTATATCTTTGGATATATTTATATATAACTACTTATAACTACTTGTATGAATATATCTATATATAATTATATGTTTAACTTTATATAACTCTTTTTTTAATTATGTATACTATAGGTATAAGAATATATAGAGGTTTACCTCCCTCTCTAGTGAAAATCTCTTGAGGTCTATTGATTTTATTTCTTTCTCTCATCAGATCTTTTTACTGCCTTAGACAAAGAATTTGAGATTTAGCGGAAGAAATGGGATTTACATTCACAAAGCTATTCAGCAGGCTGTTTGCCAAAAAGGAGACGAGAATTTTGATGTAGGTCTTGATGCTAGTGGAAAGATAACTATTCAATATAAGTTGATGTTTGGTGAAATTGTCACCAAAATTCCTACTATTGTCTTCGATGTAGAGACTATTGAATATAAAAACATTAATTTCACTGTGTGGGATGTTGGGGGTCAAGACAATTTTGCCCTTTTTGGAGGGATTACTTCCAAACTAACCAAGGTCTCATATTTGTGGTGGATAGAAATGACAGAGAATGAGTAGTTGAAGCTAGAGATGAATTGCATAGGATGCTAAATGAGGAAAAGCTTCGAGATGAAGTTTTGCTAGTGTTTTCCAATAAGCAAGATCTTCCCAATGCGATGAATGCAGATGAAATTATTGACAAGCTAGGACTTCACTCTCTTCTCCAATGCCATTGCAACATTTATAGCACCTGTGCTACCTCTGGCGAGAGCCTCTACGAGGGTCTTGATTGGCTGTCCAATTACATTGCCAGCAAATCATAAACAATTTAAGCAGGATGAGGCAAACTTTGTTGACATATCTGGATGTCTATCTAATCTTTGCCTATTTTGCTTGAGTTTTGTTGTGTTATGTGGATGACATCATCTGTTTCCAGGGGGATTCAAATTGTATTTATATTTATATATGCATGCCTAAAATACAAGACTACATTTACTTTGTTCTGATTTGTTGTAAGCCGAATTTGTTTGTTTTCTGTTTTCTGTTTTCTGTCTTTTTGCCATTGGATGCCAAAGGTATAAGAACAAATAATTGTTTTGATATATGTATTACTATAAAAGTTTTATACATAATTATATTTAAATATTTAATTTACAACTTATATTTAATATACATTTGTATATATTAGTATTCAAAAATATATTTTACTATATCTATACCTATACATAACTATATGTATATATATATAAAATTATATAAATAAATATATATATAGATACATATATAAATATAAGTATAACTATATGTGTAACTATATGTATAATCACATGTAACTATATTTATAATTACATGTATAATAACATACAACAATATGTAAGCACAAAGCATGAGAGTCTCCGTTGATTTGGCTCATATATGGTATAATACAAATAAGAGCCGCACTCTTACTTAATCCCAGCCCTTGGGCCTCAAGCTCAAATATGAACTTATGTATGACAAAAAATATAATATTTGATAAGTTTATACAGATGAAATTTTATTTTCTTTTATATAATTTTTCATTCTAACACTACACTCTATATGTGTCTCTCTCTCCCTCTCTAATTCTTTCTGTCACTCTATTCCTCTTTTTCTTTGTGTCACCCTCTCTCTTTTGTTATTTTCTTTCTCACTCTCCTTTCTTGCTTGTTCTCTCTATCTCTCTTTCTCCCCCTTTCTCTCCCTCTCTCTTCCTTCCTTTCTCTCTCTCTCTCTCCCTCTTTCTCCCCCCCCCTCTCTCTCCCTCTCTTTCCCTTTCACCATTTCTCTCCTCCTCTCACTCCCTCCTTCTCTCTCTCTCCTCTCTCTCTCTCTCCCCGTCTCCCCATTTCTCTTCCCCTCTCTCCCCACCTTCTCTCTCTCTCTCTCTCTCTATCCCTCTTCCCATTCAAACATTAAATGTCTTCTTTTTTTCTTTCTTTTCCTGTGCATTATCATATTTCGATTCCATTATCTAGTATTATTGTGATATCTATTAATCTTTATTGTGCTAAAAATAGCTTTATCTGTTCATGTAAATTCTACAAATGCATTGCCTCGATATTCATGATATTTAATTTTTAAATATTCATCTGTAAGTAATTTTATTAAATTATTAGTATATTTTGAAGTAATAGAATGTTTAATTCAAAATAATGATTGAGCATTATTTTTTGAAAATAAAATAGGGCAAAATGAGTTAAGATCATCTGTTGATGTACAGAAGATTTATTAATGGATTTTTGAATAAAGATTTTTTGTGTGGGCTTAAAATTTTCATCAATTTTGCATATAGTCAATCAAGATTGATGAATTGAGAAAAATAAAGTGTACATGTAATCATCGTAGGTGTCAGAATATTTCTTTTCATAATACAAAGACTATAAGATACCATTTGGAAAAATATGGCTTTGTGCCAAATTATTTTATTTGGATTTATCATGGGGAAAGTACAAAGGCTCTAAACATTGACAAAAATGAGGGTGCTAAATTGTTTGCTTGTGGTGAAGAATCATCAAACACATACTATAGAATGATTGTGGAAGCTGCTGGTGCTGACTTCAATATGGATTACGTGGATGAACCACCTAATCCTGAAGCTCGGAAATTTTATGAAATGCTTAAAGCTGCAGATAAAGAGTTGTGGCCAGGTTGTAAAACACATTCACAATTGTTACTTGTGGCTCGACTTATGAGCATTAAGTCAGAAAATCATATGCCTGAGAAATTATTTGATCAGGTGACAGAACAGATTAATGAGATTGTTCTGGATAATAATTTGATCACTAACAACTTTTACAACACTAAGAAGTTACTATGAGGAGTGAGTCTACTAGTCAAAAAAATTGATTGTTATTTAAATGGATGTATGTTATATTGGGGTGGTGATAGTGATTTAATTAGCTGTAAGTTTTATGATCATCCTCGATTTAAGAAGGCATCTCGAGTTGTAGATACGCGACAAATATTAAAGGTTGTATTTTAGAGGTTGTATATAAATTGATAGATACATTGATAAATAGATAGATAGATATATAATAGATAAATAAACAGATAAGGAGATAGATAAATAAATAGATAGATAGATAGACATAAAGATATACAATTAGATAGAAATATTGATAAATAGATAAATATATAGATAGATAAACAGAAAGATAGATATAAAAATAGATATATAGACATATAGATAGCCAGAATGATAGATAGAATGTTATAAAGATAAATGGACAAATAGATAGATAGATAGACATATAGATATATAGATAGATAGACATATAGATAGATAGATAGATAGATAGACATATAGATAGATAGATAGAGATAGAAATATAAATAGATATATATATATATATATATATATATATATATGTATGTATGTATATATATATAGAAACATAGATAGAGAGATTGATACTTAGATAGATAGAAAGATAGATAGATAAACAAATATATCGACAGATTATTAGATATATAGATATACAGAAAGATAGATAGATAGATGATCGATAGATATACAAATAGATAGATAGATATAGAGAGAGAGAGATAGATAGATAGATAGATAGAATGATAGATTGACAAATAATTAGCTAGTATGAAAGTGAGAAAGATATATAGACAGATAGACAGATATATAGACTGATAGATAGTTAGATAGAAAGATAGAGAAATAGACAGCTAGATAATTAGACATACAGATAGACATTAAGATTGACAGAACAATAGATATATAGATAGACATATAAATTGATTGATTGATAGATAAATTGATTGATAGATTGATATATAAATTGATAGACAAATTGATAGAAAGTGTAATATACAGATAGAAAGATAGATTGATAGATTAATAGACATATAGATAGACAATTAGATCGAAAGATACATAGACAAATAGATAGATAGATATATAAATAGTTAGATATATTATTAGATATAAAGATAGATAGATAGATAGAGAGATAGATGATAGTTTGATAGACAGATGTATAGACAAATAAATAGATAAATAGATAGAAATATAGATCATCATATAGATTGATAGATAGATAGATAGACAAAAAGATAGATATAAAGATAGATAGATAGATAGATAGATAGACATATAGATAGATAGATAGGTAGGTAGATAGATATATATATTTATATAGATAGATACATGATGGACAGATAGATAAATAGATAGATAGATTCATAGAGAGATAGATAGACATAAAAATATATAGATAAAAAGATTGATAGGTAGATACATAGATAGATAGATGATAGACAGATATATAGATAGATAGATAGACATATAGATAGATAGTAAGATAGATATGTGTATTGATAAATATAAATATAGATAGGTTGACACATAGATAGACACATAGATAGATAGATATATAAATAGATTAATATAAAGGTTGTTAGATATATTGTTAGATAGATTGATATATACCCTGATAGATAGATTGATAGAAAGATTAATATGCAAATTGATAGAAAGATTTATTGATTGGTAGATAGTAAGATTAATAGATAGATAGATAGATAGAGAGATATATAGAATGATAGATATATAGTATGAAAAATAGATAGATAGATATATTTATTTATAGACAAATAGATATATAGATAGATAGATAGATAGATAATTAATAGATAAATCAATAGCTAGATAGATAGATAGATAGGAAGAGAGGCAAATAGATAGTCATATAAATAGACATTTAGATAGATTAATTGATAAATAGATAGAAAGATAAATAGATAAATAGATAGTTAGATAGATAGATAAACAAATTGATAGATAGAAATATATATATATATATATATATATATATACATAGAATGATATATATATTGATATATAGATAAATAGATAGATAGATTATTAGGTAGATATATATAGTTAGATTGATAGATATACTTTTATATAAATTGTTAGATGATAGATAGATAGAAAGAAAGATAAACACATTGATATACAAATAGATATAAAGATAATTATATAAATATAAATATAAATAAATAAATAAATAAATAAATATAATTATAGATTTATAGGATAAATAGATAGATAGATTGTTTGACAGATAGATAGAAAGAAAGATAGTTAGAAAGATATACACATAGACATATATATTGACTGATCGATAGTTAAATTGGAAGATTGAAAGATAGACAGACACACAGATACATAGTTAGATAGATAGAAATATATATAGATAGACAGACAGACTAATAGATAGATAGATAGATAGAGATATATACACATGGATAAATAGATTAGTAGACCACTTGATAGACAAATAGATAGACAAATAGATAAAGAAATAAATAGAGAGACAAACAGATAGATAGGCAGAGAGATAGACAGATAGATAGACAGACAGATAGATATAAATATAGATAGATAGAAAGATAGATAGAAAGACAAATAAATATACAAGCAAATAGATAGAAAGATTGATAGTAGATATATAGACAGACAAATAAATAGACAGACAGATAGATATACAATTTGATAGATAGATTGATATAGAAATTGATAGATAGATAAATGGACAGATAGATAGACATATAGAGATACAAATAGATAGAAAGATAGATTGACAGATAGATATACATATAGATAGACAAATTAATACATTGATACATAGATAGATATATAGACATAAAGATAGATAGATAAATAGACAGATATATAGATAAAAAGTTAGATAGATAAAGAGATTGATAGCTAGATAGACAAATAGATAGATAGATAGATAGATAGATACATAGAAAGCTAGATAAATAGAAAGATAGATTGATTGATCAACTGATAGATAGACATAAAGACAAACAAATAGAAAGACTAATATAAATATAGATTGAAAAATAGATATACATATAGATAGATTGATTGATAGATCAATAAATAGATAAATGGATATATTGTTTGATAATTAGATAGATAGAGAGATAGATAGATAGTTAGATAGATAGATAAATAGATAGATAGAGATATATACATATATATAGATAGACAAATAGATTGACAGATAGATAGATAGATAGATGGATAAATGGATAGATAGATAAAAGATTGACAAATAGATATATAGATAAATAGTCAGATATATAATCAGATAAATAGACAGATAGATAGACAAATAGATAGACATATAGATAAATAGATATAAAGACATATTGATAGATAGATAATTAGATAGACAAATAGATAGATACATAGATAATCTGGTAGATATATAGATAGATAGACTAGAAGATAAATAGATAGATAGATAAAGAAATAGATAGGCATATATAAAAAAGATAAATAGATAGATATAAACATATATGGATAAACAGATAAATAGAAATAAAGATAGATAGTTAGATAGATAGATAGATTATTTGATAGATAGATATACATATAGAAATATAGATAGATAGACAACTAGATAGATAGAGAAATAAATCAGTAGGTAGATAAGCAGATAGATACAAATATATATAGTTAGAAAGATAGATATACAAATAGATAGATATATAAATATATAGATATATAAATATATAGATTGATTCATTGATTGATTGATTGATTGAAAGATATATTAACAGATAGATAGATAGATAGACCGATACATAGTCATTTAATATAAGATAGACATATAGATAGATAGACATATAGATAAATAGATAGATACATAGACAAACAGAAAAACAAATAAATCCATAGAGAGATAGATAAATATATAGAAACATAGAAGGACAGACAAAAAGATAAACATATGGATAGAAACTCAGGCAGACAAATAATCAAGCAGTGAGGCAAATAGACAGATAGATAGACATACAGACAAAAAAGATAATAGATAGATAATAGTAATTAAATGATA
>JAREIK010003479.1:412005-464505 GCA_029783825.1 Sapria himalayana
TACATTATGTATATAGGTATATGTGTGTGTTTGTGTGGGTGTTAAGTAGTACATGCATGCATTCAAGTATATACACTATACTTTGAAAATTTCGATACATGCATGAATATATCAAAGTACAAAAATGTGTATTGTGATATATAATGTATAGTTATGTATATGGATGTATAAGTGTGTGTGTGTGGTGGTGTGTGTGTGGGTCAGTGTATATGCACATATATATTTATGCATATATATGTAAATATCAACATTATTTTTGAGAAAAAAAAATACTCAAGAACATAATTATTATCATGTTCTACAAATTCATGAGAGCACAAGCAAAGAGTGACATTATTGGAAGATACTACTAATCTCGCATCTATAACACTTAGCCTCATAATTTGATTTGAATACTACTTGCAATGATAAGGTTTATTCAATACTACATACCATAGAGTTACATTTTCATTCAATACTATAATTTGTTCAAATAAAAAAATCTATCTAATATCTTATTCAACAACTCTTCATCTTCTTTTTCTAATCTTGATAAGCTATTTTTAATTTTGATTATATGTATATTTTTTATCTAATATCTCTAGTTCAAACTATTGTAATAGTAAAATCCATCAAATCAATCTATGCCTAATATCTTTATTTTCTATGACATATTTGATTATAGAATATTTAGTATTTACCATGACTAGTTCTCGGTAAATATGATATTAACTTGCCAAAAGAAAAAAATGTTTATACGAGTTCTTTCTCTATAGTGGTGTAAGTCAATTAGGCATCTCAGAGTGTGTTGTTATCACAATATATGATAACTAATTATAAATATTAGTATAACCATATAAAACTCTTTATAATTATATTTAACTATATTTGCAACTAAGTAAACTATTTTTATAACTATATTAATAACTATATATAATTATTTTTTTAACTATATAATATTTTATAACTATATGAGTAATTCTATATAACTATATTTTTAACAAAATATATCATATCTATAATTATATATAACTATATATAATTTTAGTTTACTATATGTATAAAAATAAATATGTTATATATAACAATATCTTTAACTACTTACATATTTATAACTTAATGTGTATAACTATATATAAATATTTGTATAACTAACAATCTATATAATTAAATATAATTATATTTGTATCTATGTATACATATATGTATTCATATAATTAAATCTATATATTTATTTATATCTTTGGATATATTTATATATAACTACTTATAACTACTTGTATGAATATATCTATATATAATTATATGTTTAACTTTATATAACTCTTTTTTTAATTATGTATACTATAGGTATAAGAATATATAGAGGTTTACCTCCCTCTCTAGTGAAAATCTCTTGAGGTCTATTGATTTTATTTCTTTCTCTCATCAGATCTTTTTACTTGCCTTAGACAAAGAATTTGAGATTTAGCGGAAGAAATGGGATTTACATTCACAAAGCTATTCAGCAGGCTGTTTGCCAAAAAGGAGACGAGAATTTTGATGTAGGTCTTGATGCTAGTGGAAAGATAACTATTCAATATAAGTTGATGTTTGGTGAAATTGTCACCAAAATTCCTACTATTGTCTTCGATGTAGAGACTATTGAATATAAAAACATTAATTTCACTGTGTGGGATGTTGGGGGTCAAGACAATTTTGCCCTTTTTGGAGGGATTACTTCCAAACTAACCAAGGTCTCATATTTGTGGTGGATAGAAATGACAGAGAATGAGTAGTTGAAGCTAGAGATGAATTGCATAGGATGCTAAATGAGGAAAAGCTTCGAGATGAAGTTTTGCTAGTGTTTTCCAATAAGCAAGATCTTCCCAATGCGATGAATGCAGATGAAATTATTGACAAGCTAGGACTTCACTCTCTTCTCCAATGCCATTGCAACATTTATAGCACCTGTGCTACCTCTGGCGAGAGCCTCTACGAGGGTCTTGATTGGCTGTCCAATTACATTGCCAGCAAATCATAAACAATTTAAGCAGGATGAGGCAAACTTTGTTGACATATCTGGATGTCTATCTAATCTTTGCCTATTTTGCTTGAGTTTTGTTGTGTTATGTGGATGACATCATCTGTTTCCAGGGGGATTCAAATTGTATTTATATTTATATATGCATGCCTAAAATACAAGACTACATTTACTTTGTTCTGATTTGTTGTAAGCCGAATTTGTTTGTTTTCTGTTTTCTGTTTTCTGTCTTTTTGCCATTGGATGCCAAAGGTATAAGAACAAATAATTGTTTTGATATATGTATTACTATAAAAGTTTTATACATAATTATATTTAAATATTTAATTTACAACTTATATTTAATATACATTTGTATATATTAGTATTCAAAATATATTTTACTATATCTATACCTATACATAACTATATGTATATATATAAAATTATATAAATAAATATATATATAGATACATATATAAATATAAGTATAACTATATGTGTAACTATATGTATAATCACATGTAACTATATTTATAATTACATGTATAATAACATACAACAATATGTAAGCACAAAGCATGAGAGTCTCCGTTGATTTGGCTCATATATGGTATAATACAAATAAGAGCCGCACTCTTACTTAATCCCAGCCCTTGGGCCTCAAGCTCAAATATGAACTTATGTATGACAAAAAATATAATATTTGATAAGTTTATACAGATGAAATTTTATTTTCTTTTATATAATTTTTCATTCTAACACTACACTCTATATGTGTCTCTCTCTCCCTCTCTAATTCTTTCTGTCACTCTATTCCTCTTTTTCTTTGTGTCACCCTCTCTCTTTTGTTATTTTCTTTCTCACTCTCCTTTCTTGCTTGTTCTCTCTATCTCTCTTTCTCCCCCTTTCTCTCCCTCTCTCTTCCTTCCTTTCTCTCTCTCTCTCTCCCTCTTTCTCCCCCCCCCTCTCTCTCCCTCTCTTTCCCTTCACCATTTCTCTCCTCCTCTCACTCCCTCCTTCTCTCTCTCTCCTCTCTCTCTCTCTCCCCGTCTCCCCATTTCTCTTCCCCTCTCTCCCCACCTTCTCTCTCTCTCTCTCTCTATCCCTCTTCCCATTCAAACATTAAATGTCTTCTTTTTTTCTTTCTTTTCCTGTGCATTATCATATTTCGATTCCATTATCTAGTATTATTGTGATATCTATTAATCTTTATTGTGCTAAAAATAGCTTTATCTGTTCATGTAAATTCTACAAATGCATTGCCTCGATATTCATGATATTTAATTTTTAAATATTCATCTGTAAGTAATTTTATTAAATTATTAGTATATTTTGAAGTAATAGAATGTTTAATTCAAAATAATGATTGAGCATTATTTTTTGAAAATAAAATAGGGCAAAATGAGTTAAGATCATCTGTTGATGTACAGAAGATTTATTAATGGATTTTTGAATAAAGATTTTTTGTGTGGGCTTAAAATTTTCATCAATTTTGCATATAGTCAATCAAGATTGATGAATTGAGAAAAATAAAGTGTACATGTAATCATCGTAGGTGTCAGAATATTTCTTTTCATAATACAAAGACTATAAGATACCATTTGGAAAAATATGGCTTTGTGCCAAATTATTTTATTTGGATTTATCATGGGGAAAGTACAAAGGCTCTAAACATTGACAAAAATGAGGGTGCTAAATTGTTTGCTTGTGGTGAAGAATCATCAAACACATACTATAGAATGATTGTGGAAGCTGCTGGTGCTGACTTCAATATGGATTACGTGGATGAACCACCTAATCCTGAAGCTCGGAAATTTTATGAAATGCTTAAAGCTGCAGATAAAGAGTTGTGGCCAGGTTGTAAAACACATTCACAATTGTTACTTGTGGCTCGACTTATGAGCATTAAGTCAGAAAATCATATGCCTGAGAAATTATTTGATCAGGTGACAGAACAGATTAATGAGATTGTTCTGGATAATAATTTGATCACTAACAACTTTTACAACACTAAGAAGTTACTATGAGGAGTGAGTCTACTAGTCAAAAAAATTGATTGTTATTTAAATGGATGTATGTTATATTGGGGTGGTGATAGTGATTTAATTAGCTGTAAGTTTTATGATCATCCTCGATTTAAGAAGGCATCTCGAGTTGTAGATACGCGACAAATATTAAAGGTTGTATTTTAGAGGTTGTATATAAATTGATAGATACATTGATAAATAGATAGATAGATATATAAATAGATAAATAAACAGATAAGGAGATAGATAAATAAATAGATAGATAGATAGACATAAAGATATACAATTAGATAGAAATATTGATAAATAGATAAATATATAGATAGATAAACAGAAAGATAGATATAAAAATAGATATATAGACATATAGATAGCCAGAATGATAGATAGAATGTTATAAAGATAAATGGACAAATAGATAGATAGATAGACATATAGATATATAGATAGATAGACATATAGATAGATAGATAGATAGATAGACATATAGATAGATAGATAGAGATAGAAATATAAATAGATATATATATATATATATATATATATATATATGTATGTATGTATATATATATAGAAACATAGATAGAGAGATTGATACTTAGATAGATAGAAAGATAGATAGATAAACAAATATATCGACAGATTATTAGATATATAGATATACAGAAAGATAGATAGATAGATGATCGATAGATATACAAATAGATAGATAGATATAGAGAGAGAGAGATAGATAGATAGATAGATAGAATGATAGATTGACAAATAATTAGCTAGTATGAAAGTGAGAAAGATATATAGACAGATAGACAGATATATAGACTGATAGATAGTTAGATAGAAAGATAGAGAAATAGACAGCTAGATAATTAGACATACAGATAGACATTAAGATTGACAGAACAATAGATATATAGATAGACATATAAATTGATTGATTGATAGATAAATTGATTGATAGATTGATATATAAATTGATAGACAAATTGATAGAAAGTGTAATATACAGATAGAAAGATAGATTGATAGATTAATAGACATATAGATAGACAATTAGATCGAAAGATACATAGACAAATAGATAGATAGATATATAAATAGTTAGATATATTATTAGATATAAAGATAGATAGATAGATAGAGAGATAGATGATAGTTTGATAGACAGATGTATAGACAAATAAATAGATAAATAGATAGAAATATAGATCATCATATAGATTGATAGATAGATAGATAGACAAAAAGATAGATATAAAGATAGATAGATAGATAGATAGATAGACATATAGATAGATAGATAGGTAGGTAGATAGATATATATATTTATATAGATAGATACATGATGGACAGATAGATAAATAGATAGATAGATTCATAGAGAGATAGATAGACATAAAAATATATAGATAAAAAGATTGATAGGTAGATACATAGATAGATAGATGATAGACAGATATATAGATAGATAGATAGACATATAGATAGATAGTAAGATAGATATGTGTATTGATAAATATAAATATAGATAGGTTGACACATAGATAGACACATAGATAGATAGATATATAAATAGATTAATATAAAGGTTGTTAGATATATTGTTAGATAGATTGATATATACCCTGATAGATAGATTGATAGAAAGATTAATATGCAAATTGATAGAAAGATTTATTGATTGGTAGATAGTAAGATTAATAGATAGATAGATAGATAGAGAGATATATAGAATGATAGATATATAGTATGAAAAATAGATAGATAGATATATTTATTTATAGACAAATAGATATATAGATAGATAGATAGATAGATAATTAATAGATAAATCAATAGCTAGATAGATAGATAGATAGGAAGAGAGGCAAATAGATAGTCATATAAATAGACATTTAGATAGATTAATTGATAAATAGATAGAAAGATAAATAGATAAATAGATAGTTAGATAGATAGATAAACAAATTGATAGATAGAAATATATATATATATATATATATATATATACATAGAATGATATATATATTGATATATAGATAAATAGATAGATAGATTATTAGGTAGATATATATAGTTAGATTGATAGATATACTTTTATATAAATTGTTAGATGATAGATAGATAGAAAGAAAGATAAACACATTGATATACAAATAGATATAAAGATAATTATATAAATATAAATATAAATAAATAAATAAATAAATAAATATAATTATAGATTTATAGGATAAATAGATAGATAGATTGTTTGACAGATAGATAGAAAGAAAGATAGTTAGAAAGATATACACATAGACATATATATTGACTGATCGATAGTTAAATTGGAAGATTGAAAGATAGACAGACACACAGATACATAGTTAGATAGATAGAAATATATATAGATAGACAGACAGACTAATAGATAGATAGATAGATAGAGATATATACACATGGATAAATAGATTAGTAGACCACTTGATAGACAAATAGATAGACAAATAGATAAAGAAATAAATAGAGAGACAAACAGATAGATAGGCAGAGAGATAGACAGATAGATAGACAGACAGATAGATATAAATATAGATAGATAGAAAGATAGATAGAAAGACAAATAAATATACAAGCAAATAGATAGAAAGATTGATAGTAGATATATAGACAGACAAATAAATAGACAGACAGATAGATATACAATTTGATAGATAGATTGATATAGAAATTGATAGATAGATAAATGGACAGATAGATAGACATATAGAGATACAAATAGATAGAAAGATAGATTGACAGATAGATATACATATAGATAGACAAATTAATACATTGATACATAGATAGATATATAGACATAAAGATAGATAGATAAATAGACAGATATATAGATAAAAAGTTAGATAGATAAAGAGATTGATAGCTAGATAGACAATAGATAGATAGATAGATAGATAGATACATAGAAAGCTAGATAAATAGAAAGATAGATTGATTGATCAACTGATAGATAGACATAAAGACAAACAAATAGAAAGACTAATATAAATATAGATTGAAAAATAGATATACATATAGATAGATTGATTGATAGATCAATAAATAGATAAATGGATATATTGTTTGATAATTAGATAGATAGAGAGATAGATAGATAGTTAGATAGATAGATAAATAGATAGATAGAGATATATACATATATATAGATAGACAAATAGATTGACAGATAGATATATAGATAGTTGGATAGATAGATAGATCAAAGATTGACAAATAGATATATAGATAAATAGTCAGATATATAATCAGATAAATAGACAGATAGATAGACAAATAGATAGACATATAGATAAATAGATATAAAGACATATTGATAGATAGATAGTTAGATAGACAAATAGATAGATACATAGATAATCTGGTAGATATATAGATAGATAGACTAGAAGATAAATAGATAGATAGATAAAGAAATAGATAGGCATATATAAAAAAGATAGATAGATAGATATAAACATATATGGATAAACAGATAAATAGAAATAAAGATAGATAGTTAGATAGATAGATAGATTATTTGATAGATAGATATACATATAGAAATATAGATAGATAGACAACTAGATAGATAGAGAAATAAATCAGTAGGTAGATAAGCAGATAGATACAAATATATATAGTTAGAAAGATAGATATACAAATAGATAGATATATAAATATATAGATATATAAATATATAGATTGATTCATTGATTGATTGATTGATTGAAAGATATATTAACAGATAGATAGATAGATAGACCGATACATAGTCATTTAATATAAAGATAGACATATAGATAGATAGACATATAGATAAATAGATAGATACATAGACAAACAGAAAAACAAATAAATCCATAGAGAGATAGATAAATATATAGAAACATAGAAGGACAGACAAAAAGATAAACATATGGATAGAAACTCAGGCAGACAAATAATCAAGCAGTGAGGCAAATAGACAGATAGATAGACATACAGACAAAAAGATAAATAGATAGATAAATAAGTAATTAGAATGATAAACAGATAGGAGGTAGATATATAGATAGATAGATAGATTTATAGGCATATTAATATATATATTGATAAAAAGATAGATAGATAAATTGATTGATATATAAATAGATAGATAGACATATAGATAGAAAATTAGATAGATAGATAGATAATCGAATAGATAAACAGTTAGATAAAAAGATAGAAATAGATAGACATAAAGAATGACTAATTGAAAGATTAAATGATAGATAGATTCATTTATAATTAGATAGACATATTGATAGATAGATTGATTGATATAATGAAAGATAGATTGTTAGTCAGTTTAATAGATAGATAGATTGATTGATATATAGAGATATAGACAGACAAAAAGATAGATAACTAGATAAATAGTAAGATAGAGAGATAGATAGACAATTAATACATAGATAGATAGATAGATTAATAGACAAATAGATAGATAGATTGAGAGATAGATAGATAGATATACATATTGATAATGATGTAGATAGATACAAAGATAGACAGATAGATAGAAAGATAGATTAACATATCCATAGATAGATAGATGGAGAGATAGATATATAATTAGATAGAGAAATAAATAGATAGATATAAAGATGGAAAGATAGATAGTTTGATAGAAAGATAGATAAATATATTTAGATATATAGACAAATAGGTAGATAGATTGAAGATAGATAGACAGACAGATAGATAGATAGATAGATAGATAGATGGTGGATAGATAGATAGAAATATAGAAAGATAGATATATAGATAGATAGATAGGCAGATAGGTAGATAGATAGATAGATATATATATATATATATAGAAAGAGTGATATATCGATTGATTGATTGATTGACAAATAGACAGATAGATAGAAAATCAGATAGATAGATAGATAGATAAATATAAAGATAGATAGACAAATAGCATTTATTATAGATAGATTGTTAAATAGATAGATTAATAGACATGATAATAGATACTTTGATAGACAAATTGATATATAAATTGATATATAAATTGATAGATTGATTGATAGATAAATTGAAAGACAAATAAATAGATAGATAGATAAATAAGCTGATAAATAAACAAATAGATAGATATATTTATAGATTATTTGATTGATAGATTGACAGATAGATAAATGATAAATAAATAGATAGATAAATAGATAGATATATAAATAGACAAATATATAAAAAGAGATAGAGAGAAAAATATGATAGACAAATAGATATTCAGATATAAAGACAAACAGATAGATAGTTAGATAGATAGACAAATATATACACATTAGATAGATAAATGAATAGATAAATAAAAATACACACACACACACACACACACACACACACACACATATATATATATATATATATAGTTAGATAAATTGATATGATAGATAGATATATAAAAAGATAGATAGACATATATATAAACATATAGATAGGTAGATAAAAAGATAGATAGATAAATATTAAGACAGATAGATAGACAAATAGACAAACATGCAGAGAATCAAACAAATAGATTGTCAAGCAGACAAGCATATAGGCAAATAGACAGTTAGGTAGACATATAGTTAGGTAGACTAACGGACAGGCATATAGATAAACTACCAGATAGATCAATAGATAGATAGGAAGATATATAGACATATAGATAGATAGACTAATAGATAGATAGATAAACAAATAGATAGATAGATAGGTGAACAAACATATAGACAAATAGATAGACATTGTGATAGACAAATTGAAAGAAAGAATGATAGACAGATAGATAGATTGATTGATAAATATATTGATAAACATATAGATACATAGATTGATAGATTGATAGATATATATACAAAATGATAGATAGATAAATAAATATATAATAGATTGATGAAAGATTGATAGATTGATAGATATAAAGATAGATAGATATAAAGATAGATATATTAAAGATAGATAGATATAAAGATAGATAGATATAAAGATAGATAGATATAAAGATAGATAGATAAATATACTAATAGATAGATAGATAGACATGTATATAGACAAGTAGATAGATAGATAAACAAATAGATAGATAGATAAACATATAGATATATAGTTAGACAGAAATAAAAAAAGACAAATAGAAAGATAGATAGAAAGATAGTTAGAGGGTTAGATAGATAGACAAATAGATAGACAGACAGATAGATAGATAGATATATAGATAGATAGAAATAAAGATAGATAGATAAACAGAGAGATAGACAGCTATATTAATAGATAGATAAATAAATATATTGATAGATAGAAAGAATCATAGATAGATAGATATAAATATATATAGATAAAAAATAGAGAGATAGATAGATAGTTAGACAAACAAATATAAAATTTTACAGACATACTGATAGATAAATAGACATAAAGATAGATAAATAGAAAAAAAAAGATATAAAAAATAGATAGATAGATCGAAAGATAGATAGATAAATAGATAGTCAGTTAGATATACAAAGAGATAGGTAGATTTCTAGATAGAAAGATAGATAGACATATAGATATATAGAAAGATAGACAAATAGATAGAAAGATAAATAAATAAATAGATAGATAGATAGATAGACAAACAAACATATATAAAAATATATAGATAAACAATTAAATAAATAGATAAAAAGATAAATAGATAGATAGATAGATAGATAGAATGACAAGTAGATAGAAAGATAGATATATAGTCAAATTGATAGACAAAATGATAAACAAATAGATAGATAGATTTATTGATTAATAAATTGATAGAAAAATTGATAAATAGATTGATAGAAAGATAGATAGACCGATAGATAGATAATTATAAAGATAGACAGATAGAATAATAGATAGATAGAAAGATTGATTGTTTGATTGACACATGGATTGATAGATACACAGAAGGAAAGACAGATTGATAGATAGACAAACAAATAGATATATCTTTTAGATAATTAGATAGATATAGATATATATATAGTTAGTTAGTTAGATATATAGTTAGATATATAGATAGTCTAAAATAAAAACAAACTAACAAACTAACTAAGAGTTAGATAGAATGACAAATCGATATACATATCGATAGGTAGGCAACAAATAAATAGAGAGACACTTAGAGAGATAGAAAGATGTACATATAGATAGATTGATAGATAGTTAGATAGATAGATAGACATATAAAAAAATTGCTTTATTAATAGATAGATATACAAATAGATAAACATATAGATTGATTGATTGATAGACATATTTAAAAAAAATTGATTGACAAATTGATAGACATAGTGATTGAAAGATTGATAGATATATTATAGAAATATAGATTGATTGATTGATAGATTTTAAATAGAGAATTACATATAGAAAAATAAACGAGAGATAGATAATTAGACAGATAAATCTATAGATTATTATGCAGATAATTAGACATAAAGAAATAACGAAAGAAAGAAAGATAGATAAATAAAAATATAGATAGACAGATATATATACAAACAGATAGATAGATAGATATATAGATAGAAAAATATATAGATATAAAGATATATAGACAATTGATATATTTATGGACAAACATATAGATTTATTGATAGATAGATAGATAGATAAACAAAAATATTGAAAAATAGACAGATAAATAGATATACAGAAAGATCGAGATATTGATTGATTTATATATAGATAGATAAATATATTAATAGATAAAAAGAAAGATACTAAAGAAAGATAGATAGAGAGATAGATAGATAAATAGACAGATAGATTTTAACACCGATAGATAAATAGAAAGATAAAAAGATAGATAGACAAATTAACAGATAGATAGTTAAACAAAATGATAGATACATAGATAAACATATATATAGACATATTAATATATACATTGATAGAATAAAAATAGAGAGATAGATAGATTAATATACGTACAGATAAAGATATAGATAGATAGATCGATCGATAGACAAATAGTAAGATAGATAGTTAGACAAATAGATATAAAGATAGATATATAGTTAGATAGACAAATAGGTAGACATATAGATGCATAGATAGGTAGGTACATAGATAGATAGATAGATAAAAAGATAAAATAATAGATAGGCAGATATATATATATATATAT
Organism: Sapria himalayana; assembly: GCA_029783825.1. Taxonomy (NCBI): domain Eukaryota; kingdom Viridiplantae; phylum Streptophyta; class Magnoliopsida; order Malpighiales; family Rafflesiaceae; genus Sapria; species Sapria himalayana. Next base: position 424,211 of record JAREIK010003479.1, read on the forward strand.
ATATAAATAGATAGATAGTTTGATAGGTAGATTGATATAGAGATAGGCATAGAGATAGATAGTTAGATAGATAGACAGACAGATCGATAGAAACATAGATAAATAAATAGATATATAGACAAATAGATAGAAAGATAGATAGATATATATATGCATAGATAGAAATCAAATAGATCGACAGAAAGATATAAAGATAAATAGATAGATAGAAAGATATACAGATAGATATAATGATAAATACACATATAGATAGATAAACAGGCAGATAAACAGACAAACAATTATAAAAATATGCATATAGACAGAAAGATAAATAGATGGAGAGAAAAATAGATAGACAAATTGATAAATAAATAGATAAAAAGATAGATATACAAATAGATAGGTAGATAGATATATTTATAGGCAAATTATTAGACAGATAAATAGATAGACAAATTGATAGACATAATTGTAGACAAATAAATAGACAGATTGATTGATTGACTAATTAATAGATTGAAACACAAATTGATAAGGAGATTGATAGAAAGATATATATATATATATATAGAAAGATCGATAAATAGTTATATAGAAAGATAGATAGAAAAACATATAGATAGATAGATAAACACAAAGATATATTGATACATAGAAGTATACAGAGATGGATAGAAAGATAAAATATAAATAGTTTGATAGATAGATAGATAGAAAAACAAACAAAAAAATAGTCTATGAGTTAAATAGAAAGAAAAATAGATATATATATAAATAGGTAGAAAGACAAATAGATAGACAGACAGACAAATTGACAATTAGAAAGATAGATAGATAGGTAGATTGATTAATTGATAAATAGATAGATAGATACACAAATTAATTTATTGATTGATGCACATATAGAGAGAAAGAATGATAGATAGGTTGATTGATTGATTGATACACATTTTATAGACAGATTGTTAGACAGATTGTTAGACAGGTTGATAGATAGATTGATAAATAATATATATATATATATAGTTTGATAGGTAGATTGTAGATAGATAGAGACAAGATAGAAAATAGACAAAGAGATATATATCTAGACAAATAGATGGATAGATTATTAGGCAGATAAATAGACAGAGGGATAGATAGATAGATAGGTAGATAGAAAATAGACATATAGATAGACAGATAGATAGACAAATAGATTGATTGATAGATAGTGAGATAGATTGATAGATAGTAAATTGGCAGAAAGATAGACAAATAGATAGATAGATAATAAGATAAATCAATAGATTAACAACTAGATAGATAGATAGATACACAAATAAATAGTTAGATATAAAGATAGATCGAAAAAGATATAAATAAAAATATAGATAAATAGATAGATAGATAGATAGATACACATATAGATAAATAGATAAAAAGATAGATTAATAGATAGATATATATATATAAAGAATGATAGAAATATAGATAAACAAATAGATAGACAGATAGATAAACATACAAATAGATAAACAGACAAATAGATAGATAAAAAAATAGATACAAAGATAGATAGATTGATTGATAGACATATAGATAGATGCATATAGAGATATATATATAAATATATATATATATATATAAAGATATAAAGAAATTAGAGAGATAGAAATATATATAGACAGACATATAGAGAGATAGATAGTTAGTTATTTGAACAGATAGTTAGACAAATAGATATATAGATAGATAGATAGTTAGATAAACATATAGAGTGATATATATGTTGGTAGATAGAGAGATAAAAAGATAGAATGATAGATAAGCATATATATATTATCAGAAAGGTAGATAGATAGATAGCCAGATAGTTTGATAGAAACATAGATAGTTAAAGAGATAAATCAAAAGATAGATAGTTAGATAGATAGATATATAAACTTATAGGTAGATAGATAGATACACAAATAGATAGACATATTGATAGATAGACAAATAGAAAGAATTATTAATAGATAAATAGATAGGTAGATAGATAGTTAGATAGATATATAGATTAAAAATAGATAAACAAATAGATACACAAATAAATAGACATAAATATATATAGACAGACAAATAGATAGATAGATAGAATGATAGATAGAAAGAATCAAAGATAAATAAAGAGATAGATAGAAAGATAAATTACTAAATAGATAGATAGATAGATGGAAAGTTATATATATATATATATAGAATGATAGATAGTTAGATAAATAGATATATAGATAGATAGATAGACAAATAGATTAGATAAGAAGAGAGATAGATATAAAGATAGATAATTAGACAGATAGATAGACAAAAAGATAGAATGATGATTAGACATATAGATATACATTTAAATGGATAGATAGATAGATAGACAAATCTACATACAAATATATAGACAAAAGAAAGATAGAAAGATTGATAGTTAAATAGACAAAAAGATTATTTGATAGATTGACAAATAAATAGACTAAAAGATAGATAGATAGATAAACAGATAGATAGAAATTTTGATTGATAGACAGATAGATAAAAACATAGATAGACAAATAGATAGGTAGAGAGATTGATAAATATATATAAATATTAATTGATAGATAGATAGACAAATAGATAGACAAATATATAGACATATAGAAAGATTTATATATAGATAGAAAGATAGATCGATAGATAGATAGATAGATAGACAAATAGATAGATTGATAGATAGATATATAGATAGATTGATAGACATATATATAGATACATATATAGATAGATAGATAGACAGATAGATAAATAGATAGATATATAGATAGACAAATAGAGAAAGATATAAATAAATAATTAGATATATAGATAGATAGTTAGAAAGATAGACAGATAGATAGACATAAATATAGATAGATATATAGATTAAAAGATAGATAGATTGGTAAGTAGAAAAATAGATAGACATATAGATATTCAGATTGTTAGAAAGATAGATATACAAATAGATATACATTTAGATAAGCTAATAGACACATAGATAGTTATATAGATAGATAGAGAGACATATATAAGGATAGATAAAGAGATACAAATAAAGATAGACAAATAGATATACATATTAATTAATATAGATAGATAGACATTTAGATTAACAGACAAATAGAAAAATAGACAAATAGATAGAAAAAGATATCTATCTCTTTATCTATCTGTCTATCTATTTGTTTATAAATCTACCTATCTATTTATTTATATGTCTATCTACTTGTTTAAGTTCTTTCAATCTATTGGTTTATCTATCAAACTAACTATCTATCTATCAATTTTTCTATTAATATGTATATCTATCTATCAATCAATCTGTCTGTCTATTAATTTGTATATAAATCTTTCAATCAATTTGTCTATCAAGCTATCTATTAATCTTTCTATCAAACTAGATGTCAATCTATAAATCAATCTAGCTATCAATATATCTATTATTCTACCTTTCTATCTATTTATGTATCTATCTTTCTATCTATATATCTGTTTATCTTTTTGTCTAACAATCTTTATTTATCTGTCTATCTATCTATCTATCTTATATATATTTAATAACATGTCTATCTATCTATGTATCTGTCTGTAAATCTATATATCCAGCTATCTATCTATCTATCTATTTATCTATCTATCTCTCTATCTCTCTATCTATCTATCTATCTATATATATTTCTATCTATCTTTATATCTAACTATCTATCTATCAATCTTTTTGTCTTTCTATATATCTATCTTTCAACCTTTCTTTCTATCTTTCTATGTTTCTAAAATCTATCATCAATATCATTATCAATATTTATATTTAATAATCTATCTATATATTTGTCTATATATCTATCTATATGTCTATCAATCAATCTATCTAAATGTCTATGAATCTAGCTATAAATCTAGCTATAAATCTATCTATCAATCTATCAATCAATTTGTCTATTAATCTATCTATCCATCTATCTATCCATCTGTCTATTTCTCTATCTATTTATTTATCTATCTATCTATCTATATGTCTATCTATCTGTTTGTTTATCTATCTATTTATCTACCCATCTATCTATATGTTTATCTTTCTTTATATCGAATTATTTATCTATTTATTTATCTATCTATCAGTTTGTCTATATATCCATCTATCGATCTATTTATTTATCTATCTTTCTATCAATCTATTTATCAATCAATCAATCATTCTTTCTATCAATATGTCTATCAAAATGTGTATCTATCTGTCTATCTATCTGTATATATATCTATCTATCTATTTTTTTGTCTATCTATCAATCAATATATCTATATATCTATATATCTATCTATCTTTATGTCTATCTATCTTTCTATCTATCTATCTATCTATCTATTTGTCTATTTATGTGTCTATCCATTTGACTTTCTATCTATCTATATATCTATCACTTTATCTATCTATATATCTATCTAAATATTTATATATATTTATATCTATCTATCTGTATATCTATCTGTCTATCTATCTTTTTGTCTATATGTCTATCTATCAGTCAATTTATCTATCTTTTAATCTTTCTTTCTATCTACCTATCTATCTTTCTTTCTACATGTCTATCTTTTAATCTATTTATATGACTAATAATCTATGCATCTTTTCTCTATTTCTCTATCTATCTATCTATCTATCTATCTATCTATTTATCTAAATGTCTATCAAATTATCAATCTATGTGTCTATGAATCTATTAATCAATTTGTATATCAATCTGTCTATTAATGTGTCTATCAATCTTTCTATAAATTTGTCTATCATCATTCATTCTATTTGTCTATTATCTGTGTATATATCTATCTATCTATTTATCTTTTTATCATCTATCTATTAATCATTATGTTTTTGTATCTATATGTCGATCTATCTATTTGTCTATATGTCTATCTATCCATCTATCTATCCGTCTATCTATTTGTCTATCTATCTATCTTTCTTTCTATCTTTCTATATATCTGCCAATCAATCTATCTAGGTTTCTATCTACCTATCTATCTATCAATCTTTCTATCAATCAATCAATTAATCAATCTGTCAGTCTATCTTTTTGTCTATCTATATGTCTATCTATCTCTATATCTATCTGTCTGTCTGTCTATCTATTTGTTTATATATCTATCTATTTATCTCTCTATCTATCTTTCTTTCTATCTTTCTGTCTACCTATTTGTGTATCATTCTATCTATTTATTTGTCTATCTATCTATCTATCTATCTAACTGTCTATCTATTTGTATATCGATTTATCTATCTATCTATCTATCTATCTATATATCTATCTTTTTATCTATCTATCTATCTGCCTTTTTATCCATATATCTATTTATCAGTCTATCTATATATCTATCTGACTGTCTTTCTATATCTCTATCTTTCTGACCATCAATCTCTTTATCTATACATATATCTTTATTTCTATTTATCTATCTTATTATCAATTTGTCTAACTATAAATCTCTAAATCTGTCTATCTATCTACCTATCTAACTCTCAATATATCTATCAAAATTTATCTTTCTATCTATGTATCAATTTCTCATTCTAGCTATCTGTCTATCTAACTATCTTTCAAACCATCTATATATCTATCACTCTATCTATCTATTTATCTTTCTATCTATCTATCTATCTCTTTATGTATCTATCTATCTATGTATCTATATATATATATCTATTTATGTGTCTATCTATGTATCTATTTCTCTATCTATCTATCTTTCCGTCTATCTATCCGTCTATCTACAATCTATCTCTATTTTTCTATCAATCTATCTACCAATCTATCTATCATTCTATCTATCAATTTATCTACCTATCTGTCTATCTATCTATCTTTTTATCTTTCTATCTATCTTTTTTATCCATTTATAAACTATTTATATATATATTTATCTATTTATCTATTTATATTTTTGTCTATCTATTTATCTAAGGTTCTCTCTATTTATTTATCAATCTATCTTTCTAACTATACTTTATATCTATCTATTTACCTATCTATCTATCTATCTATCTATATGTCTATCTATCTTTCTATATATCAATATGTTTATCAATTTGTCTATCAATCCGTCAATCAATCAATCTATCTATCTATCAATCTGTCTATATATCTGCCTATTTATTATCTGTGTAATTTTCGTCTGTCTATCTTTTTTTATATTTATATACCTGTCTATATATTTCTGTGTCTATCTACTTACCTATCTTACTATCTAGCTGCCTAACTAACCGATTGTATGACTTTTTATCTGTCTATATGTCTATCTTTCTTTATGACTATCTATCTTTTCTTTTGTTTATTTTTTTATCTATTCATCTATCTATATCTCTATTTGTCTATCTATCTATCTATCTATCTATCTATCTATATGTCTATCTATTTATCTATCTATCAGCCATTTGGTCTATATATTTGTATATCTATCTATCTATCTATCTTTCTTTCTATCTATATTTGTGTCTATCTATCAGTCTATTTATATATCGATCTATATATCTATCTATCTTTATATTTGTTTATCCATTTGCCTATCTATCTAGTTATCTATCTCACTAAAAGAAAATATTTGTTTATCTATGGAAATTTATTTAGAGAAAAACTCATTGATAATTAGCAAGGGATTAGCTAGGGAATAGCAAGAGATGTTTAATTTTGCATTAATTATATATTTGTGATGGATTAGAGTCAAAAATTTTTTTTGAAAATTATCCCTAGCTAAAATTATCATAAATTTTCCCGCAAAGATTGTTGGGCATTTTAGCAATGACTTTAGAGATAGATGATCCCTAGCTAATTAGTACTAGACAAATTCCCTTGCTAAATAATATTTTATATTTTTTTTACAATTTTATATTCAATTGCAAGTGAATATTCCTTAAATGATAATGTTAACAAAATATATGCATTTAACTATGAATTTTTCCCTAGCTATTTGGGATGGGTATAATTTCCATTGCTAATCTATACTAATTTAATTATTTTTTAATTTTTATCTCTTTAAATAGTTTTTATAATTTTGTATATTAAAGGTTTGTCATGGTCTATGGATGAGTGTTCCTTGGAAGACACCTTCTCCTCATATAATTATTAAAATAAGATATTATAAATAAATAATTTTAAATATATATATAAATACAAATACAAATTTATATTAATATAGATAAATATAATTATTTTTATGATTAAAAATTTTTAAAAAATTATAAAAAATATATTTCTAAAATATTTAATTACAAAATTTTAATATTTTTATTAAAAAAACATTAAATAATTAGTTATGTAATTATAATTATTATTTAAGTTATTTTAATTAATAAATGAACATACATAAAAATTACTTCTAACAAAAAGCTAAAATAATTAATTTTATGATTAAATAAAAAAATTATAAAAATATTTGAATTAACAAATAAACAAGTAAATATTTATTTTATTTAAAGTTAAATATATATATTTCTATGATTATAGGAATCATTTAAAAAAATAATTACTAAGAGATTTGAAAGTTTTGAATTATATAAAAAATTTCAAATTTTTAATAAAATATAAAAGAAAATAAATTCATATTTAAAGATTAATACATAAATATTTTAATTACTTCAAGAAAAATTTTGTTGATTTAAAAAATAAATATCTCAATGTTGTTATTAAAAGAACACTTCAAGTATTTTTGAGGATTTCAAATGAGTTATTTAAAATATTACTAATAAATTTTTTTTGTCCTAAAAACACTTTAAATTATTTTTAGTCGTATAAACACTTTTAAAGTATTATCAAATTGACTCTAAGTTGATTTGAATTCAAGTTTTATTTTTTATCCCTATTAAATTTATAAGAAATAAACAATTGAGTAAGAGCTTTACTATTAGCTTTTAATATTCTATTTTATTAAAATATTAAATATAACTTTTTTTAATGATCTTATCACTATATGTAATTTTTGGAATTTTATAAATTATAAAGCATTCCAAATAATATGAAATTTAATGCCTTTATAATTATTTCATATTATATTCATAAAAAATAATTTGAATTCTTAAAAAATTATAACCATTATATATATATATATATATATATGAAATACTATATTATAATATTATATATTTTTTGACTTTTAAGAATTTTGAGTGTGATTCTCTTCCCACTCTCATCTTAATGTTGTGCTCAGAAGTTGTTGCTAAACTTTATTAAGTAGTTAATTTACTTAAAAATTGAGACCTCAATTATTTTTTTAGGTATTATTATTTTGAAATTTTGATCTTGGCCTTTATTTTCTTATTTGGATTAATTATTTATATTGTTGTAGGTAGGTGTGATTGGAAATTTGGTTCACTCATCTCCAAACATTAAGAAAGAAGTTCTATCTGCTAGGGCATTGCAGCTTGTTATATGTTCGCTTAGGTCCTTCCATTTGTAGCATTTTTTGGAAAACTAAATCTATATTCATTATGCATCTGATCAAATTCTATTTTTATATCATTATCCAAAGTTACTATCAAAATTTACATTGATTTACTATAATTTTGCTATTTAAATTTGCTTTTAATAATTCTCTAAAGGTTTTTCCTGATAAATAGCTCATGTTGCCCTGAGAGTCAGAGGGAATCTTCTTTATCACTAGGAAAATTTGTGGCAACTAATTCAAATTGCAAGGTAATCATATGTTGATTTTACCTTCACTTAGATTATTTTTAAAATTGAGATAAATCATATTATAAAAATTTTTGAGATTACTTTTTGTTTGGATTCATGTTTTGCACTTAATAAAAGGATGTCATAGTAAAAAGAAGTGCTCTAATAATTTTTTTTGTATTCTTGTATTCATGTATTAAATAAATAATATAAAAAATATATTGTGTAATGTAGTACCTTTAATAGGTCATAGATTCTATATACTTTCACCGTCTGTCATTGATTATGGCCATCAGGTCTTGTATCACAGGTCTAGAGTTTTGATGAAGTGACACAGTCCTTGGGGCACTCTTATGAGCATTTTATCATGGGTATGAGTGTCTAACTAGTTTAGCATGGCATGGTCGTGTATGGCATGAGACCATGGGTTTTGTTGAGCCACATTTAGCGGCCCTATATGCCATTTGTGGTTGTGGTGTGGGCGAGCCCAATGTTCTACTTGTGACCCATTACTCTTGCCAAAGAATTGTTTATGCTAAGGTCATGGCCGGAGCATTCTGACTCATTACCCAAGGCAATGCAAGTGCAGAGCTTCCTATGTCCTAGGCATGAGTTGTTTTTGGGCACTCATGACTCATGACCTAATTAACTGACCCAATTATTTTGTTAAAATGGCTAATCCATCACTAAGCATGTTTAATATAAATTAGAAAACAACAATTACTTGATTATTTTTATTTACAAGATAAGTTTTGTTTGTTACCTATGAAAAGATTTATATTATTGATCTATTTTCCATGAGCATAGATTGATACATTCTATGCAATTATTTTTCCTTGAACGTAATACATTTGAATCAAATTAATATTTTTTTTCTATGGAAGTTGAAATGCAAGACTTTTTTATATATTTTTATATTTTTTTTGGAATAATGATAACATATGTTCATAAAAAATTAATTCTATTTCACAAAAGTAATAAATTTTAATTTATTAAATATGAGAGTGTCATAAAAAAGTTCAAATATCTCGTAATTATCTAATTTTATATTACATATATTATCTGTATAATTAGTTTAATAAATTTTTTATAATAAATTTATATCATGTTGTATTTAACATACATAGACATGTGATAAGCTATGAAAGATTGAGATCTCTTTCGAGGTTGATGAACATTTTGCACTTGTTTCTCACACTCTATTTGAGCTCCTCTTAGTTTTGATCGTAAATCCATCAAAATTCTTTATTTATAAGAGAGTCAATTTAGTCTTTTGAAAAATGTTAAATATAATGACATTTGAGGAGATAGTGATTTGTATATGAACATGTGTTGAGAGAATATATTATTTTTGTTGATTTTTTTATTCTTTTTATTTTGGATACTTTTAAAGAGATTACTTAATTTGAGCTGCACTAATTATTTTTTTCCATTATATAAGAATCTTAGTTATATGACATTTTGATTATCGAGTGTTTATTTTATTTTTTTTATTGTAATTGCTAACATAATATTAGATGTGTGGATATATATGTGAGTAGGTGCATGCACTATCTGTAATAATATTAGATGTGGGGTTGGAGTTAGAAATTACAAATCCTAGAAGGTTGCCCACCACTATCTGTAATAATAAAAAAAATACATGGAAGTAGGTGCATGCACAATATGCGCAACAACTTCTTGCATAAGGGTAGTATGCATGCATAATGTGTGATAGGAGGCATGCATAGTCACCTACAGATGCATGGTGGTGGTGCACAACATGCTGAGGTGATGACTCATCCAGTATTTTGATTTTTATTTTGATTTTGGTTTTGTTTTTGTTTTTTGAAATGTTTTTACTATGAAATAACAATTTTTGTGTTTGTGTTGATATTGTTTGAGCCTTAAAATTGTTGCTGTTTGAGCCTTAAAATTGATGTAGTTTGAGCTTGTGCCGAGAAGAGGAAAGCCATATAAGACCAAAAGAATGCCAGATTACTTCTTTTACTGTGAGCCAACACAAATTGATGCAACCACTCTTCCAGTTGTGGAGCTTGTTTTTGGTGTTTGTTTGTTTATTAAGGTGGACATTTTGATGTTGGAGCTGGTTGCTCAACTACAACAACAAGGGTGCATGATGGACAGGCAAAGCTCCCTTCTTTTTCTTCCATTTTGCACCAGTTGTTTGCTCAGCTGATTCTCATTTGATTTTGCTGCCTCCCTCTATATTTCACCTTACATTGAGTGTCAATTATTTCCATGTGTTAGTATTCTTGTTTAAAAAGACAAGTTGATAATCAGTTTGTGTATCATTTTATGTATGTAGTTAATTGATGGCATCATAACATTTTGCTAGGTTTGAGTTGTTGGATATGGTGAAGAAATATTCATCTTCATTTGGGAAACATGGGACACATAAGTGTGGTGTCTCAGAATAATGAAATGAGTTGCTAATGGGGTTGGAGTCAGACACTTGGAGGCTCCAATGAGTATCTTGATCCTTAACATTGAAGGGAAAAACATGGTGTTGGACTCGGAGGTGGGACTGGAACAAGTTCGATGATAAGTACTATTTCATATATGCAGCCCCTAAAAAGAATGAAAAGATATCGGTAAAGTGCGTAAAATTGGGAGATAAACTTGTTGAAGATGCTTTAGCTACTAGATTTGGTCAACCAGTGCATCTAGAAATTAAGAAATATTTTCCTTCACGTGTTAGATTTTCTTTTGTGTTTAGATTTGCCTTCATTAGTTTATAATATTGTGGCTTTGATTCGTGATTTCAGTGTTGATAATTATGTTGTTGAAGAAGTTCAAAATAAATTTATTGAGAAGTACCATATGTAAAACAATAGTAGCAGTCCTATATGGAGTCACAGTTAGCAACCTCAATGAGATAAATAGAACACAGAATTCTAGCAAAGAAACAACGCAGGAGAGGCTAGCACAAATGCATCTGCTAATGATAAGGATGATGATTTTATTTTAAATGATTATATATCTATGTTATGTTTTTGCTTTAACTATGTAACAATTATATCAGAATAATATCTGAAATACTTTTGCTTTTTGTTAATTACAAAAAATTGTTTAGAGTATATGTTTTTATTCAATTTAATATACAAATTTTAAAATATGTAATCAAATTTTTTGTTAAAAAAAATTGTAAAAATACCTTTGAAATGAAAATAGCTAGAGAATATTTTCTCGCTAATTAGCTAGAAAATTATATGTATGTATCTAGTAGAAAAATATTAATTAATATTCTTAATTAAGATCAAAATTAACAAGGAAAAAAAATAATTAGCTAGGGAATTTTTGTGGTTAAAAAAATTCTAAGGAATTATATTCTGATTAATATTATGTGATGAGCACTTTAGCTTTGGATAATTTCAGTCATTATTCCTTTTTAGCAACAGAAAAAGCCCATATAACTAGTGAGATTTCTCTAGCTATTTGGGCTTTTTCTTGGAGTGTCTTTATATCTATCTAATATGTCTATCTATCTGTCAATCTATTTATCTATCAATTTGTCTATTTGTCTATCTATCTATTAATTTTTTTATCTATTGATATGTCAATCAATCAATTAATCTACCTATCTATCTATCTATCTGTATATCAACCAATCATTCTATCTATCTACGTATCTATTTATCTGTTTATAAATTTGTCAATCAATCTATCTTTCTATCTATTTGTCTATCTACTTGCCTGTCTGTCTGTTTACCTATCTATCTATCTCTCTATCTATTTGTCCATCTATCTATCTTTATATATGTCTATCTATCTATCTATCTATTATTCTGACTATCATTTTTTTTTTCACAAGATATCTAGCAATTAGACTATCTATCTATTTATCTATAGGTCTATCAATCTATTAATCTATTTGTCTTTTTATTTGTTTATCTATCAATCTATGAATCTGTCTATTAATCTATTTATGAAACTATCTATATATCTTCCTATCAATAGTGTGTCTATATGTTTGTCTAACTATCGATTTATTTGTCTAACAATCTGTCTATTTTTTAATCTATCTTTCTTTATGAGTGTTTGTCTATCTATTTTTTATCTGTCTGTGACTGCCTGCCTACCTGACTATCTACCTGGCTGACTAACTGACAGATTGTATGTCTGTCTATCTATATGTATGTCTACCTATTTGTCTATCTATGTATCTATTTATATGTTTTCATTCTGTCTGTTTGTCTATCTATCTATTTGACTATCTATCTATCTATCTGTAAATCAATTAATCTATTTATCTATCTAACTATCAATCTCTTTATTTATCTTCTATTTATTTGTCTATCTATCTATCTATCAATATATCTATATATCTATCTATCAGTCTTTCAATCAGTCAATCAATCAATCTATCTATCTATCTATCTATATATTTGTATATCTATCTGTCTGTCTATTTATATATATGTCTATCTATCTATCTATCTATCTTTCTTTCTTTCTTTCTATCTCTATATTTGTCTAGCTATGTAGCTATCTATATGTCTATCTTTCTATCTGACTTCTATTTATATATCTATTAATCTATATATATGTCTATATATCTATCAATCTATATGTCTATCTAAATGTCAATCAATCAATATATATATATATATATATATATCTATATATCTATCTTTCAATCTCTCTTTCTGTCTATCAATATTTCTATCTATCTATCTATCTTTCTACCAATTTATTTATCTATCTGTATGTCTATTGATATGTCTATCTATCTAACTAACTATTTACCTATACATCTAACTTTCAATCAATCATTTTATTTGTCTATCTTTCTGTCTATCTATCTATCGATCTATATGTCTCTATATCTATCTATCAATCTACCTATTTGATAATCATTTTATCAATCAATCAATCTGTGTGTCTGTCTATCTATCTGTCTATGTAGCTACATGTCTATTTATTTGTCCATCTATTTGTTTATCTATCTGTCTATCAATCTATCTATGTATATAATTATCTCTCTATATAGAAATATATCTATCTATCTATCTATTTATCTGTCTGTCTTTATATCTTTGTATCTATTAATCTAATTATCAATTTCTCTATTATTCTATCTATCATTCTTTCTATCAATCTATCTAGCTATCTTTCTATCTAGTTGTCTATCTATATGTCTATATATCTATCTACCTATCTATTTATCTTTCTATTTATCTATTTATCTATCTATCTATCTTTATATGTATATAACTATTTATCAATAAGTCTATTTATCTATCTATCTATCCATCTATTTATCTATTTATCAAATTGTCTATATATCTACCTATCTATTGTCTCTTTATGTGTTTATTTGTCTTCCTATTTATTTATATGTCTATCAGTTGGTTTGTCTATCACTTTGTCTATCAGTCTATTTACCTATATATCTATTTATCTATCTATTTGTCTATTTGTATGTCTGCCTGACTATCTTCCTACCTAACTAACTAATTGACGGACTAAGTTTCTATCTCTATGTATGCCTATCGATCTATTTGTCTATCTATCTATCTATCTGTCTGTTTGTCTATTTTTCTATCTGTTTATCTATATATCAGTGTGTGTGTGTGTGTGTCTATCTATCTATCTATCTATATATATCTATCTAGCTATTAATCTATCTATCTATCTATATATCTATCATTTATAAATCTATCTATCTATATATCTATCTATCTATCTATGTGTCTGTCTATCTATCTATCTATATATCTGTCTATCAATATGTCTTTCTATCAATCAATTAATCTATCTATCTATCTATTAGTCAATCATTCTATCTATATATCTACTTGTCTATCTATCTGTCTATCAATCTATCTATCAATCTATCAATTAATTTATCTATCTATTTATCTTTATATCTTTCTATCTATTTATATATCTACATGCATGTCTATCTATCCCTCTATATATCTATATTTCTATCTATTTGTCTATCTATCTATCTATCTATATGTCTAACTATCTTTCTATCAAAATGTATATCATTCTTTCTATTAATTTATCAAGTTATTTAGTTATCTATCTGTTTATCTATCGATCTATTTGTCTTTCTATTTGTCTATCGACCTATGAATCTATCTATTAATCTTATATCTAACCCTCTATATATCTACCTATCTGCAATATATCTTTATATTTGTCTGTCTGTCTATTTATTTGCATATCTATCTATCTATTTTTTTATCTATCTTTCTGACTATTTGTCAGTGTTTTTGTTTATTTGTCTGTGTATCTGGATTCCTACATGATTATTTACTTGCCTTACTAACTAACTGTCTGATTGTATCTCTGTCTATCTATATATTTATCTATCTAACTATCTATCTATCTAGTTTTATGTTTTTCAATCTGACTATCTATCTAATTGTTGATTTGTCTATCTGTCTATTAGTTTATCTACCTTTCTAACTATCTAGCTATCTATATATCTATCTATATTTTTTTTATTTGTCTATCTCGCTATCTATATATATGTCTATCTATTAGTCATTCTATCCATCAATCTATTTGTTTATCTATCTATCTATATGTATATCTATCTATCTATCTATCTTTCTTTCTTTCTATTTGTCTATCTATTTGTATATCTACATGTCTATCTATCTGTCCATCTTTCTATCTAACTATTTATCTATCTATCTGTCTATCTTTCTATCTGATTATCTATTTGTCTATTTATTTATCTATCTATATGTCTATATAACTATCTATCTATCTATATGTCTATCTATATATCAATATATCTATCTATCTATCTATGCATGTATTTGTTTATCTATATGTCTATTAATCAATAAATCTATCTATCTGAATATCTATCAATCTAAATATCTATCTATCTGTGTGTCTTACTATCTATCGATATGTCTATCTATCTCTCTATCTATCTGACTATAAATTAATCATTCTATTTTTCTATATATATATATATAAATCTATCTGTCTATCAATATATCTATCAATCTATCTCTCTATCTATCTATCATTCTACCAATTTGTTAATCTTTTTGTCTATTTATCTATCTATCTTTATATCAGTATGTATATCTGTATGTCTCTTGATCTTTCTGCCAATCTATTTGTTCATTTATCTGTCTATCTATCTGTCTATCAATCTATCTATGTATATATCTATCTATCTATATATCATTATATCTATCTTTCTATCTATCTATTTATCTATCTATCAATCTATCTATTAATTTTCCTATCAATCTCTCCATCATTCTATCTAGCATTCTTTATATCAAATTATCTAGCTATCTTTCTATCTATCTATTCATCTACATGTGTGTATATATATATATATCTATTTATCTTTTTAATTGTCTATTTATCTATCTTATGATTTATCTATCTATTTATCTGTCTATCTATCTATCTATCAGTTTATCTATTTATATATCTGTCTATCAATATGTCTATATATCTATCTGTCAATCTATCTATCTATATATCTATTTATTTAGTTGTCTATCAACATGTCTATATATCTATCTATCTATCAATGTGTCTATTAATCTATTTATCTAACTATCTATATATCTACCAATCTATAGTCTCTATATGTGTTTATTTGTCTGCCTATTTATTTGCAAGTCTATCTGTCTATGTGTCTATTTGCTTGTTTGTCTAACTACTGGTTTGTGTGTCTACTTACCTGACTGTCTACCAACCTACCTACCTAACTGACTGACTATCTTTCTAACTACTATATGTTTATCATTCTAGTTGTTAATCTATCTATTTGTTTGTTTATATTTCTTTCTGTCTGTCTATCTATAAGTGCCAGTGTTTATCTATCTATCTGCCTGTCTGTCTGTCTGTCAAACTTTCTGTCTATCTATCTATCTATCTATCTATGTTTCTATATATCTAACTATTTATCTATTAATGTTTACATTTATCTATCTATCTATCTAATTTTTATCAATCTATCTTTCTATCTATCTATCTATATATCTATCTATCAATCTATCTATCTGTCTATCTATCAATCAATCAATCTATCTATATATCTAACCATTGATATGTCTATCTACCTATCTATCAATCTATCTATCTATATATCAATGAATCATTCGATCTAAATATCTACCTATCTATCTATCTATTTATCTATCTATCTATCGATCTATCTATCTATCTATCAATATATCTTTCTATATTTTAATTATTTGTATATCAACCTGCCTGTCTATTTATCCTTCTATCTATTTATCAATCAATCTCTCTCTCTCTCTCTATCTGTCCACCTTTCTGTCTATCTATTTTTTTATCTATTTGTAAATAAATCTATAAATTATTATTTCTCTCAATTAATATAGCTTTTTGTCTATCTATCTACGAATCTTTCTATTAATCTCTTTATCAAATTGTTTATATATCTACCTATTTCTAAACTATCTATATGTTTGTCTATTTGTCCGTTTATTTGTATGCCTATCTATATTTTTGTTTTTCTCTCTTTATGTATGTTTGTCTATCTATTTATCTATTTTTCTATGTGTCTACCTACCTACCTACTTGACTATCTACATGTCTATCTATATATCTATAGATTGTATGCCTATGTATCTAATTGTATCTCTACCTTTTGCCTAACTATCTATCTATTTGAATGTTTATCAATCTATCTATCTTTCTATTCGTCTATTTATCAATCAATCTATATGTCTATCTATCTATCTATCTATCTATATATCTAATTATCTATCTTTATATCTATCTATATATCTACCTTTTATCTATTTGTCTATCTATCTATTTATATATCTATCTATCTATAAGTCTTTCTATTTATCAATTTATATGTCTATCAATCTATCTATATGTCTATATATCTGTCAATATATATAACTATCTGTCTATCTATCTATATATCTATCTGTATATCTATATTTCTATATTTCTATCTATCTATCTATCTTTCTACCTATCTATCTGTCTATATATCTATCAATATTTCTAGTTGTTTGTCTTTATTTTTGGTTATCTATCTAATTATATCTGTCTATCTATCTATATATCAATCTTTTAGTCTTTTATTTGTATATATATATATATATATCTATATCTATATCTCTTTATCTATCTATCTATCATACTATCTATCTATCTATCTAGATATCTATATATTTGTCAATCAATCAATCAATCTATGTATATATATATCTGCCTAATAATCTATTTAAATATCTATCTATCTTACTTTCTTTCTATATCTCTATCTATCTATCTCTCTATCTATCTATTTGTCTTTTAATATGCCTAACAATTTATATATCAATATATCTATCAACATATCTATCAATATATCTATCAATCTTTATGTTAGTATATCTATCAATCTGTCTTTCATTCTTTCTATCATTCTATCTATTAATTTGTCTATCTTTTTATCTATATATCTATCTATTTTTCTAGCTATCTATCTATTATCTATTTATCTATTATCTATCTATCTATATATCTATCTATTTGTTTATCAATTTGTCTATCTATTTATTTATCAAACTATCTATCTATCTATTTTTTTAGTTGTCTATCTACAAATCTATTTTCCTGTCTATCCATTTGTATATTTTTGATTCTGTCTTTTTGCTTATTTGTTTGATTGTTAGTCTTTCATTCTGTGTCTATTTGTATCTTTGTCTAACGGTTTGTCTGCCTACCTACCAGATTGTCTACCTGCTTGACTGCTTACCTGTTAGTCTGTCTATCTATCTATTTATCTATCTATTTATCTATCTATTTATCTATCTATTTTACTATCAATTTGATTATTAATCTATCGATCGATTGATCTATCTATCTATCTATCTCTTTGTCTATCTATTACCTATCTATATGTCTAACTATCTACCTGTAGATCTACCTATTTATCTAACTATCAATCTATTAGTCTATCTTTCTACTTTTCTACTTATCTATCTACTTATCTAACTATCTTTTTATCAATCTCTCTATATATATTTCTATCTATGTGTCTATCCATCTGTCTATTTATCTATCTATATATTTTTTTATATGTTTATTTATTAGTCTATCTATCTATCTACTTGTCTATTTATTAATCTACCTATTTATCAGTCTATCTGATAGTATACTATAAGTATATATATCTTTCTATCTATTATTCTATTTATTTGACTATCTATCTATCTATCAATATGAGTATCTCTCTATTTATCTATCTGTCGATATATTTGCATATTTTTTCTATCTATCTATAAATCTTTTTTTCTGTATGTCTATCTATCTACCTATCAATCTGTTTATCTATATGTCTTTTTATCAGCCTATTTATCTTTCTTATTATCTATTTATATATGTATCTATCTGTCTATCAATTTTCTATCTATTTGTCTATCTATCTGTCAATCTACACCTGTATTAATCTACCTATCTATTTATCTATCTATATATCAGTCTAATAATCTATATATATATATATATCAATCTATTTGTCTATCTATTTGTCTATTTAACTAACTATCTATTTGTCTATCTAACTAACTATCTATCTATCTGTCCATCTATTTGTTTATCAATCTATCTATCTATATATATGTATATCTTTCTATGTATCTATCTAAATATATACATTTCTGTCTATTTTAATGTCTATCTATCTATCTATCTGTGTATCTATCAATCTATATATATATATATATATATATATATATATATATATATATATATATATATCAGTATAATAATGTAATATCTATTTATATGTTTTCTATCTGTCTAACTATATGTCTATATATATATCTATCTATCTATTTTTCTAACTATATATCTATCTTTCTATCTGTTTATATAACTATTTATCTTTCTATCTTTCTATCTATCTCTCTTTCTTTCTATCTATATATCTATCTATCTATTTGTCTTCTTTTCTTCCTATATATTTGACTAAAAATTTTCTCTATATAACTATCTATATATCTATATGTCTATGTATCTATTTATCTATCCATTTATATATCTATCTATTAATTTATCGATCTATCTATCTATCTTTCTATGAATCTATCTAAATATCTATCTATCTATCTGTTTATCTATCAATCAATGAATCTATCTATCTATCAATCTATTTATGAATTTGTATAACAAAATGTATATCAATCTATTTATCACTTTTTCTTTCAATATGTGTATCTATCTGTGTATCTATCTATATATCTATCAATCAATCAATCTATAGATCTATCGATCTATCTATCTATCTTTTTCTATCAATCTTTCTATCTATCTAACTATCATCTATCACTCTTTCTATCTGTCTCTCCATCTGTCTATCTATCTATCGATCTATCTTTGTATCTATCTTTCAATCTTTTTATTTTTTTATCTAATTGTCTATCTATCTATCTTTCTATCTTTCTATATTTATGTATATCTATCTATCTATTTTTTAATCTATCAATCTATCAATCTATCTATAAATCTGTCTATCTATATGTCTATCTATCTATCTATCTATCTATCTAACTATCTATAAATATGTCTATCTATCTATCTAACTTTGTGTATATATATATATATATATATATATATATATATATATATATATATATATATATATATATATATCTGTCTGTCTATCTTTTTGGATATCGATTTACTACTATTTGTTTATATATATGTCTATCTATCTATATTTCTATCTATCTATCTTTCTATATATTTCTTTATCTATTTATCTATCTATAAGTTTATCTATATAGTTATCTATATATCAGTCTAATAATCGATGTATATATCTATCTATCTGTTTGTCTATGTATCTCTCTATCTATCTATCAATTTATTTATCCATCTATCTATCTATCAATTTATTTATCCATCTATCTATCTATCTGTCTATATAAGTCTATCAAAATGTCTATCAAACTATTAGTCAATATGCCTATCAATCTATCTATCAACCTGTCTATCAATCTCTCTATCTATCTATCTGTTTATTTATATATATATCTATCTATCTATATATTTATATATCTATCTATTTGTTTATCAATTTTTCTATTTACATGTCTATCAATCTATCTATCATTCTTTCTATCTATCTATATATCTATTTGTTTATCTATCTATCTATCTATCTATCTATCTGTCTGTCTATTTGTCTGTTTGTTTGTCTATTTGTATCTTTTATTCATTATATGTGTCTATTTGTTTGTTTCTCTATCTATTTATCTACATGCCTACATTATTGTCTACCTACTTGACTGCTTACTTGTCTCTCTAACTACCTATTTATCAATCAATCTATCTATTTTACAATATATTTGTATATTTATCTATATGTCTATCTATCTATCTATCTATTTGTCTATCTATCTATTTATATATCTATCTATTTGTTTCTCTATCTGTCTCTCTATCTATCTCTCTATCAGTCTATCTATCTACTTGTATATATATCTGTCTATATTTTGGTCTATATATCTTTCTATCAATCTGTCTTTCTATCTCTATATCTATCTATCTATCTATCTATATATCTATATGTTTATCATTCTATCTATCTATCTATTTATTTATCTACTTGTCTATCTATCTATCTATCTATAAATTTTTTGTATATATCTATCTGAGAATCTAACTACCTATCTATTTGTCTGTCTATCTATCTATCTATCTTCATATCTCTTTATCTATCTATCTATCTATTTTTTACTTATATGTCTATCTATCTATTGGTCTATTTATCAATCTATCTGTCTATTTTTTATTTAATTGTCTATCTATCAGTCTATCTATCTATCTACTTGTCTATCTATCTATCTATCTATCTATATATCTGTCTATATATTTTGTTATTTATTTGTCTATCTATCACTGTATCTATCTGTCTATATATATATATATCTATTTATCTATATATCTATCTATATGTTTGTCTTTCTATCTATCTATAAATTTTTTGTATATATCTATCTGAGAATCTAACTACCTATCTATTTGTCTGTCTATCTATCTATCTATCTATCTTTATATCTATCTCTCTCTCTATCCATCTATCTATTTTTTACTTATATGTCTATCTATCTATCTATTTGTCTATTTATCAATCTGTCTATTTTTTATTTAATTGTCTATCTATCAGTCTATCTATCTATCTACTTGTCTATCTATCTATCTATATATCTGTCTATATATTTTGTTATTTATTTGTCTATCTATCACCGTATCTATCTATTTATATATATATATATATATATATATATATATATATATATATATATATATATATATCTATATATCTATCTATATGTTTGTCTTTCTATCTATCTATTTATCTACATGTCTATCTATCTATCTATTTATATATCTATATCTATCTTTCTGACTACATATCTATCAATCTATCTATCATTCTGCCTATCAATCTGTCTTTCTATTTTTCTATCTATCTATCTCTCTCTATCTATTTATATATATCTATCTATTTTTTATTTCAATTTATCTATCTATTTGACTATCTGCCTATCCATTAGTCTGTCATCTCTCTGTTTATCTTTTTATCGATCTATTTGTATATATGTTTGTTAGTTTGTATGATTATCTATCATTTCATGAGTCTAATTGTTTGTTTGTCTATCTGTCTATCTGCATACTTACCTGATTATTTCTCTTACTGACAGCTTGCCTACATGTCTGTCTCTCTATCCATTATAAGAAAATGTTTATTTAACTAAAGAAATTTAGCTAGGGAAACATTCCTAGCTAATCAGCTAGGAATTAACTAGGGATTAGCTAGCAAATAGCAAGATATTTTTAATTTTTCATCAAATTAAAGTTTTTTGTCACTAATATTGTCATAGATTTGCACACAAAGAAAAGTAGGAATTTTAGCAATTGATTTAGCAATTAATTTTCCCTAATTATTTAGAATGAAACAAAATTCATCACTAAATAATTATCTGGATTTTAAAAATTTTATATATAATTACAAGCAATTATTCCTTAAATGTTTATTTTCTCAAAATATATCCATTATGCTTGAGATTTTTCCCTTGCTATTTGTGTTGGTGATAATTTATGTCACTAATCTTTAATGGTTTAATTTTTTTTAATATATTATTTGTTTTAATATTTTATATAATTTTGTATATTAAAGGTTTGTCATGGTCTATTGTTGAGCAATCCTTGAAAGATACATTCTTCTTATAAATTATAAAAATAGGATATTATAAATAAATAAATTATAAAAATCTTTAAATAATAATAATAATAATAATGTATATTAATAAAGACTAAAATAACTTTTTTTTGATTATAAAATATTTAAAAAATTATACAAAATATTTTTCTAAAATATTTAATTATGTTATTTTAATATTAGTATTAAAAACAATAAATAATTTATTATATAATTATAATAATTTTTAAGATAATTTTTTTAATTAATAAACATAAATAAAAATTACTACTAATAAAAGCTAAAATAAATATTGGTATGATTAAATAAAAAAATTTATAAAAATATCTAAATTAACAAATAAACAAGTAAATATTTATATTATTTAAAGTAAATATATATATATTTTTATGCTTATAGGAATCTTTAAAAAAAATAATTACTAAAAAATTTGAAAATTTTAAATTATAAAATAAAATTGTAATATTTTCATAAAATTTTAAAAAAATAAATTGATATTTAAAGATTAATACATAGATGTTTTAATTACATCAAAAAGAGTTTGATGATTTTAAAAATAAATATCTCAATGTGATTATTAAAAGAATACTTCAAGTATTTTTTTAGGGTTTCAACAAATTTATTTAAATATTACTAAGGATATTTTTTGCTCATAAAAAACATATATTTATTTTAGCCCTATGAACACTTTTGAAAATTACTACCAAACTGACACTAAGTTAATTTGAAGGAAATTTTATTTTTTGCCCCTACTGAAATTTATAAGAATTAAATAATTGAGTATGATTTTTAGTATTAACTTTTAATACTCCATTTTTATTAAAATAATAAATATAGCTTTTTTTAATTATCTTTTCACTATAAATAATATTTAGAATTTTATAAATTATAAATTATATCAAAAAATGTAAATATGTAAATATGTAAATATGTAAATATGTAAATGTGTAAATATGTAAATATGTAAATATGTAAACATGTAAATATGTAAATATGTAAATATGTAAATATGTAAATATATGAATATATGAATATGTGAATATATGTAAATATGTCAATATATGTAATTATGTGAATATATGTGTGTGTATGAATATATATATATATATATATATACATACATATATACATATACATATCTAAATGTATAAATATATACATACATAAATATATAAATACACAAATACATAAATACATAAATAGGTAAATATATAAAATTTTATATAAAATTTAGAAATAGATAATAAAACATGATCAAAAATCTGATATAAAATTTATAATGGTATATATTCAAAACTTTCACAAGCCCATATCCTATTATGGGTGAAATACATTAAAAACCCAATGTTTGCACTCCCCAGCTGAGAGCATGAGCACCCGTTCGATTGCAGTAATCATGTAGGGAAAATTTACCATTCAACATCGTTCTCCGCCATCAGCATCCATCACCATTGTCGTCATGTCATCATCCTTCATCATCCACCATTATTGTCCATCATCTTCATCCGCCATCATCGTGAAGAAGTATAAGCTTTCAGGTTGGCTTATATTTCTCATCTTCTAACTATAAATTATGTTGGTTTATATATTTCATATTCTTCTTCTTATCGATTGATGACGTAGACGAATCCTTTGGAAGCTTCTCAGTAGGCTTCTTCTCTTCTTGTCATCTAGGGATTATTTATTTTATATTGATTCTGTATTTTTTTAATACCTTATTCCTACATTATCACTCTTTCTAGTCAGTATTTATTTTTGATTCTCATTTGGATTATAGTGTTCGATCACATTTCAATGTTCAGTTTGATAGGTAATTGGCATGGCAGTTACACTATCATCAATAATATAATGTTTTTTTAGAGAGAAAGTGTCCCTCTTATTTTAGGTTCATTCTTTCTCCTTAAAAATTCTTGAAATGTTGACATGTCATGTATATAACCAGAATAAATAATATGCTATTCAATTCATAAAATATATGGGCTTTGTCGAAATGTTCTGGCATGAAAAATATCATAATTTACCATATTCAACATAATAAAAACGAATACAATCACATTCAATAATTTATGAACAAATTAAACACAATACAAGCATTCTACAATATCCTTGAACACGTGTTCAAACATATTTTCTAGAACCTTTAGAATGGTATATCATTTATGGTTCACAAATTATATGTGATTTGTGAAAATAAAATTGTTTGAAAACTAACAAATTATACCATAATTCACATAATTTACAATAGCCATTGCCATTCAATATTTGATAATTAAATTAAACCCAATTGCATATGGTGGAAGATCTTGATGTTTTTTTTTCTTGAATTATGAAAAAGGCCTCAGGATTAAATGTGCTCTCTAAATTAACTATTTTATAAAAATATTTTTAAAATTTCACTATCACTTAAAATTTTAGTAAATATATTGAAACACAATAAATATTAGTCTCTATCAGCTAAAAACAATCCTATATAAGTTCAAAGTGTTTTCAAGAAACAAATCAAACATAATGTGTTTTTTGAATTTCTATCCTACAAAAAACCAATTCAAACATCATTGGTCTTATTTCAATCAATAGGAAAATAAGAAGTATATTTTTTTTGTTATTTATGGATTAATAAATTATTTTTTTAAAAAAATAGGCTTTCTTTTTTAAAATTCTTGTGTTAAAACGAATTAAATAAAACCATAACTCAATTAGATAACAAATAAAATCACAATAATATTTATCAAGCTCGACATAATATATAGTTCAAGTATATTATTGCAATCTTATATAATAAGCATTTCTTATATGTATTGAACATACAGAATACATGTTAAATATGAAGATGTATAAGAATATGTCTAAATAATCCAATATATTGATGTTTTTTGAGATGGAACTAAATCTCGGTAACTATTGGATACATGGACTTGTAATATTCAATTTTGTCTTGTTTGTTTGTTTAATTTTGATGGTTCATATTTGAAAAGAAACCAATTGTGTCACTGAAATAGTTATAAAAAATTAATAAAAATGTATAACTATTTGGACAATCACACATGTAACTATAATTATAATTAAAATTTATAACAACATATATATAATTATATGTTTAACTATATATCTATAACTATTTATTATTATTTGTATAACTATATAAAACTCTTTATAACTATATGTAACTATATTGGTAACTATGTAAACTATTTGTATAACTATAATTATAACTATATATAACTATTTTTTTAACTATATAATAATTTATAACTATAACTATAATTCTATATAACTATATTTCTAACAAAATATACTATATGTATAATAATATATAACTATATATAATTGTATTTTACGATATGTATAACTAAAAAAATGTTATATATAACTCATCTTAAACTACATACATATGTATAACTATATGTATAATTAAATATAATTATATATAACTATATTTATAACTAAATATATTAGAGGTATAAGAACATATAACTATAAATAAATATCATTTACTATATGTATAACTATAAAAATATTATACATAACTATATTTAAATATATAATTTACAACATATATTTAATATATATTTTTATATATTAGTATATAAAAATGTATATAACTATATCTATACCTATACATAACTATATGTATAAATATAAAAAATTATAAGAAAAAATATATATACCTATATGTATAAATATAAGTATAACTATATGTGTAAATATATGTATAACCACATGTAACTATATTTATAATTAAATGTATAACATACAACATTATGTTTAATTATATGTGTATAACTATTTATAAATATTTGTATAACTATATAAAATTTTATATAATTAAATATAACTATATTTGTAACTATGTAAACATATATGTCAGTCTATATATTTGTTTATAACTTTGTATACATTTATCTATAACTATTTATAATTACTTGTATGAATATATCTATATATAACTATATGTTTAATTATATATAACTATTTATAACTATATATACTATATGTATAATAACATATAACTATATACATTTGTATTTTATTATATGTACAATTATAAAAATTTTATATATAATTATATGCATTATAAATATATTTAAAACTATATAAAACTATGTGTTTTACCAATTCTATTTTTATAAATAAATGGATACCAATATATAACTATATATAACTTTTTAAAACTATATGTATAACTATATATTACTATGTATAATTATATGTACCTATATTTATAACTATATGTATAACAGTGTATGATGACTATATATAACTATGTGTTTAATTATTATTACCAAAAAAATATTTTACCAATCAAATTTTAACAATAGATTGAATCCATTAATAACTACGGACATAATACCATCAAAATTCAATATGGAGTTTCCCAACTGATTTAATAATGGGTTACCATATGGTATTTTTTAAATGATAAGGTTAAACTATTTTGATTATCACTATATCCAACAAATAATTATCAATGGATTACTAATAAAATTTTTGAATAGATTAAATTCTATTTATAAATTTTGCTAGGTGTTGAAGTTAGGTTATTAGAAATGGTATATATCTTGTTAAACATTAGCTAGGACTTTTCCACACAAATTGGTGCAGTCAAAATATCTATCAGTCAAAATATAACCCACACACTAAATCATTTTTTATTAATTTTTTGTTAATTTTTCAGCACTATATTTATTTTGTAGACTACCATAACAAACTACATGCATTCACTATCCACACAACCTCAAAAAGCATGACACACTACATGCATATAATTGCTCACTACCTTTCCACACATGTATCCACTGTGCACACTGTCACATAGCTCATATCACACAACCACCTGATTTATGCAGCATAAATGTTAATAGTGGAGTTGAGCTATGTGGATTGTTGTGAACCTTTAACCGGTGATGCTGACAACATACAATATATATAAATATTTGGTAGTGACAAAGATAGTTCCAATTTATTATTGATATGGAAAATAACATTGCTTTGCTGTTTCATGAAGATTTTGGCCATAGTGTGGCCATTCAATGTGCGATGATGTGATTCTTGTAATCATGAACCAAATAGTGATCCATGTCGAAAGTGTCCACATCAGTTGGCACAATATAGTGCTGGTATTTTGGTATGACGCTAGTATTGCTTTGGTACATTAGTATTTTGTGTGATTAAAATTACATGAAACTTTCATTTTAAAAATTTTTGCATAAAATTATCATGAATTGTGTGTTTTATCTTTATATCATTATTAGTCTTCAATTTCAAAGAAGCAAATCAGAATGCTATTTGGTCAGTCTTTGGTGTCATGGTTCAAATATCGGGTTACTCCTAATGACCTAACCTGATCCAGAAGCTTATTTGCGTAGGATTTCCACCTCACATTGGTCTTCGTCTTCGTGATACCTTTTCCTTTCCACTCAACATGTTTTCCACTTCTTGTTAGATTTTTGTTTTTGTTGTTTTGTTGCAACTGTCTTTTGAAGCATGGAGATTGGAACAATCATCTGCCTTGGAGGATGACAAATCAATCTTCTTAATCATGTTATTAATTCTATTTGATTTCAATTTAACGTGCTATATTGTGAATTGAAATATTATAAACTTCTTTTATAAATAGAGAATGCAATTTGTGTAGAGCACTAGAAGTTCAGTGGATCACATGCATTGCTTTGGTGATGTAGTTGGCCACCATCAAGATTCTGGTCTTGCATGCTAGGCTCTGATTGTTTATTTTTTAAAAATATTCAAGCTGTTGCAATTAATGCAAGCTATTTTTTTTATAAGATTCTGGTATTGCATGCTAGGCTTTGGACTTGTAATTTTCAATTTTGTTTTGATTGTTTGTATAATTTTTATGGTTCATATTTGAAAAGAAACAAATTGTGCCACTAATATTATTACAAAAAATTAACAAAAGTAAGATTTTTCCCTAGTGCAACAAGAATGATGCTTTTCCTTGAGCTTTGGATGCTTATTTGAATGCTTCATTTTGTTGTCTTCTTGTTTTCTTTTTCATTTATTGAATGGATTCCTCAAAGGATGCCGCATTTGATAATGGTTTCTAGATATGCGAGTTAAAGGCAGCTCTATCAAGCAGTGAATAATAGATCATTACTGAATGTGCAATTTCTATCATTTCAAAGGTGCCTAATGCCATTCCTCCCTTGCACTATGATTTTATGATATCTGATGTATTGGTTTCTGGTGATCTCGTTGGTAATGAATCTGATGTTATGGCTAGGGAGCTCCTAGTTTCTGCTAATGTTTTTTTGGTCATCAATCTAGCTAAGCTGTCTATTTTCTAGGGTTGCAAGGGAATCTTCCCTAGCTATAGCATAGGTATAAGTTACTTTTGATAAATTGACCTTTTGTTCTATTTTTTTTCTGAGTGATGTAAGAAGATTATTATCTTTCATTGTGCTCAATTTGGAATGGGTATTACTCCCATACATAAGCTTGTGTAGTATTGCTCCATGTTTCATACATTAGTCATTCTATGCTTTTCTATGTTGGAGAAATAATGAGATTGAGTTTTAATGCTTATTGTTCCAAATAATTCCATTTATAATATCTTGAAAATAATTGAACTATATAAACTATGTTGAAATGAGTAATAATAGATATAGTATAAAAGAATTGAAGCATCCTAATACCAAGAGTTTTCTGTAGAATATTTATACATAGTCAAATATACTTTTGTATATACGTGCATTTATATTATTGAGCAATTGCAGTTCCATAGTTGTGATTTTAAGATATAGAAGAAGAAAGAACAACAAAACCAACCACGTCAGAATCAAAAATGAAAGTATAAATGAGAAATAATGTGGTTCACTAGTCGCTTAGTACGACTAGCTACATTCACTAGAAAATGCTTATGCATTACAGATTAAACCAAATCAAAAGTCTTACAGTATGTGTAGTGCAGAAATGGTCATAATAAATCGCATAAAGAGAGAAAGAGAGAGAAGATGAATAGTTCTAGATCGTGAAAATTTTAACCCAAAAAAATAAAATACAAAATATTTTATATTAAAACATTCTCAATTCAATTAACTAGAGAGGGTATGATCATCAGACATGTCAGGCACTAGTCCAAAAATTTTTGCCCACTGACCGATCAGCAGGAGCTCCGTTATTGTGCTACTACTGCATCCTCGGCCTTTTAATATTTTCTTTCATACACTTAAATGAAAATATTAAAACAAAAATGTTTGCCTATACAAATAGATTATCAAAAAATATTATATATACAAAATATATATTATGGTATATATATTTTTCTGTATATGTAACTATACATGTATGCTGTATGTATGTACACACACACATATTTATATATATATATTTTTACATATATATTATAGTATTATATATAAGGTATAAGTTGTATTGCATAATTTTATAGAATAGAATCTTTTTTTCTGTAGAATATATGTACATATATACTATAGTATATATGTATATATATATTACATTAGTATATATTTATCAAAACAAAACCTTTTTTTATTTATTTATGTTGATTTGATTGATTTGTTTAATTTTCGTACAGATATTGTAACAAAATGTTCTCCATACGAAGCTTATAGAAGCGAAGGGATTATTCACTAGAAATGACACAGCGAAACTAGGACAGCTTTGACGCAATAGAAAGATGGTGATAAGAGAATATGGGGGAGAGAAAGCAATGTAAATTTTATGAACATATTATAATTTATACACTATCGTTAGATACATTGATGAAGAAGAATATGTAATAAAATTTTATTATGTTTTTGTTTTAACTATGTTGCATATTATATCAAAATAATTTATTAATTGTTTTTATTTTTTTTTAAATTATAAATAATGTTTTATAGGTTATGTTTTATTCAGTTTAAAATAAAATCTTTAAAATATGTAATTAAATTTTTTGTAAAAAAAATAATTTAGGGTAAATATTTTTGGAATAAAAATAATTAGGAATGTTTCCCTCGAAATTTAGCTAGGGACATTTCTATAGCTCTAAATTACGATAAAAATTAGCTTGGGAAAATAAAGTTAGCTAGGGAATTTTATTCTCATTAATATTTTACCACAAGCCCTTTAACTTGGGAAAACTTCCATCATAAATTAATCGTTATTATATTTTAGAGACGGAGAAAACCTATTTAGGTAGGGATATTTGCCTAACTATTTGGAATTTTTGTTATAGTGATCTATCTATTGTATAGTCTATTTGTAAAACTAACTGCTTGTATATCTTTCTATCTGTGTATGTATCTGACTATTTATATATCTATCTATTAATTTTTTGGCTATCTATTTGTCTATATTTTAGTCTATCTATCTATCTATCGATCTACTTGTCCATCTATCTATCTATATCTGTATAGATATCTTTCCATCTATCTATATATCTTTCTATCTATCTGTCTATCTATATATGTGTCTATATGTTTATCTATATATCTATCTAATTATTTATTTACTTGACAATCTATTTATCTATCTATCTATTTATCTATCTATATATCTATATATATAACTACCTACCTATCTATGTATCTATCTATCTGTCTGCCTGTTTGTCTATCTATCTAACAACCTATCTATCTATCTATCTATCTAACTAATGATCTATCTATATATCTATCTATTAATCTATATAACTATCTTTCTATCTATTTATATATCTATTTGTCTATCTATCTATATATCTATGTATCTATCTATCTATCTGTGTGTGTGTGTGTGTATCTATCTATATATCTATCTGTCTATCTATATTTGTGTCTATCTATCTATCTATATTTCTTTCAATCTGTCTATTGATCTATCTATCTATATGTCAATTTATCATTCAATCTATCTTTATTTCTTTCTATATATATATTTATCTACTATCTGTCTATCTAACTATCTATCTATATGTCTATCTATCTATCTATATATGAGTCTAATAATTTGTTTATATATATATATATATATATATATTTGTCTATCTATCTATCTTTCTATATGTATATCTATCTATATATCTATCTGTCTATCTATCTATGCGTCTACCTATCTATCTATCTATCTATCAATCAATCTATCTATCTATCAATCAATCTATAATTTTTTCTATCATTATATCTATCTATCTATTAATCAATTTTCTTTTTATCTATTTATCTATCTAACTATGTGTATGTCTATCAATTTGTCTATCTATCTATCTATCAATCTCTCTATCAAACTATCTATCTATTTATCTTTTTATCTATCTATGTGTTTATCTATCTATCTATCTATATATCTGTTTGTCTATCTATCTGTATCTCTGTCAAACTATCTATTTGTCTATATGCTTGTCTGTTTGTCTATTTTTCTATCATTTTATGTATTGATTTGTTTATTTTTCTATCTATAAGTCTACCCACCTGCATAATTGTCTGGATATCTGACTACTTTCCTATTTGTCTATCTATCTATCTATCTATTTTATTGTATATTTGTCTATCTATCTGTCTGTCGATATTTATGTCTAATTTCTATCTATATATCTATTTATCTATATATATATATTTATCAATTTATATATGTAGATAGATAGTCTATATAGATAGACATATATATATATATATATATATATATATATATATATATATTTATCAATTTATATATGTAGATAGATAGTCTATTTAACTATATTTATGTCTATTTATATTTATGTCTAATTTCTATCTGTCTATTTAAATGTCTATCTATCTATCTGTCTATAGATAGATAGACAGATTGACATATAGATAGATAAATATATATAGATATATAGATAGATATAAAGTTAGATAGATAGATAAACAGATAGATAGTTAGATAGATAGATAGTCATACACATAGATATAAATATTGATAGACACATAGATAGACAGATAGATAAATAAATAAAATTACTATAAGATAGATATATAGATATATAGATTTATAAATTGATAGATATACTGATTGATAGAAAATTGTTAAACAAATAGATAGATTAATAGATAGGCAGATAGATTGACAAATAGATAAAGAGATAAAAAGATTGATTGATAGTTAGTGAGATAAACAAATAGATAGACAGATAGATAAATAGATAGATAGATAGACATATAGTAAGATAGATTGATAGATAGAATGATACACAAATTAATAGATAGATTGATTGATAGATTGATAGACTATTTGATAGAAATATTGAATGATAAATTGATAGATAGTTAGATAGATATATCTGAATATCTATTTGATAGATAGATAAATTGATAGATAGTTAGATAGATAGTTAGATAGTTAGATAAATAGATAGATAGATAGACATATAGTAAGATAGATTGATAGATAGAATGATACACAAATTAATAGATAGATTGATTGATAGATTGATAGACTATTTGATAGAAATATTGAATGATAAATTAATAGATAGACATATTAATGCTCTTACATTGCATTTATTGGAAAAATAGATATTCAGATAGATAGATAGTTAGATAGATAGTCTATTTATCTATCTATATATATATCTATATGTCAATCTGTCTATATATCTATATATATATATATATATATATATATATATATATATATATATATATATATATATATATATATCTGTCTGTCTATCTATCTATTTTTCTATCTATCCATCTGTTTCTCTATCTATCTATCAATTTGTATATCTTTCTTTCGATCTTTCTGTCTATTTATCTATCTAATCTCTATAAATCTTTTTTGTCTATCTTTTTGACTATCTATCTGTCTATCTATATGTCTATCTTTCTATCAATCATTCAATCTATCTATTTAATTGTCTTACTATTTGTTTATCTATCTATCTATTGATCTATCTATCTCACTATATATCTATCTATTTATCTGGATATCTCTCTATTTATCTGTCTGACTATCTATATATCTATCTTTCTTTCTATCTATCTGTATATATATTTGTCTACTATCTATGTATCAATATGTGTATTAATCTAACTATCAATCTATCGATAAATCTATCAATCAATTTGTTAAAAATATGCCAATCTATCTATCTATCAATTTGTGTATCGATATATATATCTCTATCTATCTAAAAATTGTGTAATAATATGTGTATTAATATAGTTAGATTGATAAGCAAATAGATAGGCATATAAATAAATAGATAGATAGATAGATATATAGACATATAGATTGGATAATTATTAGACAGAATGATAGACAAATTAATAGAAAGATTAATGACAAATTAATAGTCAAATTGTTACACAGATTGATACACAACTTGATAGACATAATGATAGACAAATTGAACGCCATATAGATAGATAGATTAATTCACATATTTATACACACATAGATAGACATATATATATATATATATATATATATATATATCGATATATAGATAGATAGATTGATAGATATATAGATAGATAGATAGATAAATATTTAGGGAGATATATAGATAGACAGATAGATATATAGATATATATATATAGATAGATAGAAATATCAAATGTAAGATAGATAGATATATACATAAATATACAAATCATTAGGTAGATATATAGAGAGATAGATAGACAAATAGATAGATAGATAAATAGATAGACAAACAGACAGATTGATTGATAGATAGATAGATATATAGATAGACAAACAGATAGATTGATTGATAAATAGATAGACAAATAGATACATAGAATGATAGATAGATATATACTTAAATAAATATATAGATAGACAGATAGATGTATATAAAGATAGATAGATTGATTTATAGATAAATAGATAAATACACATAGAGATTTATCGACAAATAGATAGACTGATAGATAATCACACAGACAGATAGACAGACAGATAGATAGATAGATAGATAGACAAATAGAATGACAAATAAATAGACATATAGATTGAAAATAGATGGACACATATATACATAGACAAACACATAGACAGATAGATATATAGAGAAAAAGATTGATAGAGATGTACAAAAATAGATAGAAATAAATAAATAAATAAATAAATATATATATATATATATATAGATAAATAGATAGATATATAGATAGACAGACTGACAGATAGACATACAGATAAATAGATAGATAGATAGATAAATAGTTAGATAGATAAATAGATTGATTAAAAGATAGATAGTCAAATAGAAATATAGATAGATCGACACATAGAAAGATATATAGATAGGAAAATAGATAGATATATAGATAGACAGATTGAGATACAATTAGATAGATAGATAGACAGATAGATAGTTAGTTAGTTAGTTAGATAGTTAGATAGATAGACAAATATATGTATAGATAGATATAGAAAAAGATAGACATATAGATAGCTAAATAAATAGAAAGAAAGATAGATAGATAGATAGATAGATAGAGATATATATATATATATAGACTAATGTATAGACTGATATATAGATTGATAGATAGAATAATTGACATATATTTAGATAAATAGATAGATAGATATATAAATTGATAGAGATATAGATAGATATATAGATAAATAGTCAAATAGATAAACAAATAGATATATAGATAAATAGTCAAATAGATAAACAAATAGATATATAGATAAATACATAGATAGTCAAATATATAGACAAATAGTTTGGCAGATTAATAGATAGAATCATAGAAAAATTAATAGACATGTTTATAGATTGATTGTTAGACATAAATAGATCGATAAATAAATTTATAGACAAATTGATAGATATATTGATCGACAAATTTATAGATAGATTAATTCACATATTTATACATAGATAGTGGACATATATATAGAGAAATATATAGATAGATAGACATATATATTGATCGTTAATTAGATAGATATAAATACATATAGATAAATAGATATATAGACAAATTGATATACAATTAGAAAGATAAATAGTTAGATAATTAGATAGTTAGATAAATAGATAGATAGACAGATATATATCTATCTATCTATCTATTCGTCTATCTATCTATCTATATAAAAATCAATATATCTATCAATCTATCTATCTATCTCACTATCTATATGTCTATCTATTTATCTATCAACTTGTCTATCAATTTTTCTCTCAAGCTATCTATCAATCTATCTATGAATCTATCTATCAATTTATCTATCGATCTATTTTTCAATCTATTTAAGAATCAATCTACCATTATGTTTATATATTTGTATATCAATATATATATCTATTTCTCTATCAATATATCTATCTATATATCTATTTGTCTATCTTCTTTATATCTTTCTGACTATCTATATATATATATATCTATCTGTCTATCAATCTTTCTATAAATCAGTCTAACTTTCTATCATTTTGTCGATCAAAATATATAACTATCTATTTGTCTATCTGTCTATCTGTGTGTATGTCTAATTGTGTGTCTGTCTTTATATCTATCTGTTTAACAATTTGTCTATCTAAATGTTTATCTATCTGTGTATGTACCTATATATATATATATATATATATATGTGAATATATATATATATGTGAATCTATATATATGTGTGTGTGTGTGTGTGTGTCTATCAGTCTATCTACCTATCGATATATTTGTTGATCTATTTGTCTTTCTATATTTCTATATTTTCTCAATCTAGTTATAAAAATCTATTTGTCTATCTAATTATATCTAATTATATGTGTATATATTTGTCTATCTATCTATTTATCTATCGGTATATCTATCTATCTATCTAACTATATGTCTTTCTATCTATCTATTTATCTATCTATTTATCTATCTTTATATCTATCTATCTATCTATGTATCTATCAATATAACAATCTATCTGTTTATCTATCTATTTATCTATCTTTATATCTATCTATCTATCTATGTATCTATCAATATAACAATCTATCTGTTTATCTATATTTATATCTTTTTATCTATCTAGTTGACTTTATATATGTCTATCTATCTATCCATCTACCTAACTATCTTACTATTTATGTATCTATCTATCTATCTATTTGTCTGTCTATTTATCGAACTATCTGGCTATAATTCTATCTAACAATCTTTTTATCCATATATTTGTCTATCTATCTCTCTACCTTTCTATTTATATAACTATCTATCTATCTATCTGACTATCTCTCTATCTAATCTATCTAACTATATATATATATATATATATATATATTAGTCTATCTAACTTTCTATCTCTCTGACAAACATTTTGTCTAAGTATATGTCTAACTATTTATCTATTATATATTTATCTATTTCTTTCTATATTATTTATCTATTTTTTTGTCTATCTATTTATCTTTTTATCTATATGACTATTTATCTATCTAATTCTCTATCTATCTATCTAATTATTTATCTATTTATATATCTATATGTGTATCGGTCTATCTACATATATATTTAACTATTTATCTATGTATTTATAATTTTATCTATCTATTTGTCTATCTATCTATCTTTCTATCTTTTTGTTTATCTATCTATCTATATGGCTATCTATCAATTTAACTAACTATCTATATATCTATCTATCTATCTATCAATCTATCTAACTCTTTATCTATTTATCTACCTATCCTACTATCAAACAATCAATAAATCAATCTATATATCTATATATTAATCTATCTAACTATTTGTTTATCTATCTGTGTTTCTATCTTTCTATTAATTGATCTATCTATCTCTCTATCAATCTTTTTGTCTATCTATTTGTTTATCTATTTGTCTATCTAATTCTTTATCTATCTATCTATCTATCTTTTTTCTATCTTTGTATCTAATTATCTATCTGACTATTTATGTATCTATCTTTCAATCAATCTATCTATCTAACTATCTATCTATATATCTATCTATCTATCTTTTTATTTATGTATATATCTCTCTATCTATCTGTCTATCTACCTTTCTATCTATCTTTCTAATATTCTTTTAAACTATCTGTTTATATATCTCCCTATCTATATGCCTATCTATTAGTCTATCTATCTGACTATCTATCTATCTATTTGTCTATCTATTTGTAGTCCTATCTCTCTATCTATTTATATATCTATCTAAATATCTATCTATCTTTCTATCTATCTATCTATTTATCTGTATACCTATCAATATATCTATCTTTATGTCTATCTCATTGTCAAACTTTTTTTCATTCTATTTATCTATCTATATATCTTTAACTTTTTGTCTATCTATCAGTCTAACTCTCTGTCAATCTTTTTGTGTATCTATTTATCTATCTAGATACTGATTTTTTTGTCTATCAATCTATCTATCAATCTATCAATCTATCTATCTATCTATCAATTAGTCTATCTATCTGTCTATCTATATATCTATATATCTATATATCTATATATCTATACATCTATCTAACTATCTATCTCTCTATCTATATGTCTTTCAATCAAACTATCTAATTTTCTATATATTAGTTTACTTATCTTTCTATCTCTCTATCTATATATCTTTCTATTTGTCTATATATCTGTATATCTATCTGTCTATCTATAAGTCTATCTTTATGTCTATCGATTAGTATATCTATGTGTCTATCTATTAGTCGATCTATATATCTATCTATGTTTATCTATGTGACTATCTATGTATGTATATATTTATTTATCTATCTATATATTAATCCATCTATATATGTATCTTTCCTTTGATATATTTGTCTATCTCTCTATCAATCTTTTTGTGTATATATATATATATATATATCAATATATATGCCGATCATTCTATCTATCTATATGACTATCTTTCTGCAAAAATATCTGTCCATATATCTATTTATCTATTTGTCTATATATCTTTCTAAATATATCTGCATCTATATATATATATATATATATATATATATATATATATATAACTATCTATCTTTCTATCTTTCTGTCTATCTATCTTTTTATCTATCTATCTATTTATGTAGCTCTCTATATGTCTATCTATCTAACTATCAATTTTTCTCTCTATCTATCTATGTTTCTTTCTTTCTATTTGTCTGTGTATCTATCTATCTATCTATATATCTATTTTTTTATTTATATGTCTATTTATATATCTACCTATCTATCTATCTGTTTAGCTATATGTCTATCTATCTATCTATATTTGCTTATGTATTTTTCTATCTCTATCTATTTATTTATTTATCTATCTATCTATATATTTGTCTATCTATCTATTTACCTATCTATATGGTTCTCTATCTGTCTCTCTCTCTCTATCAATCTATATAATAATTAGTGTTCAATTTGTGTATCAATCTATCCAATACTCTATCTGTCAATATGTTTTTCAATTTGTCTATAAATCTATCTAACAATATCTTTATTGAATCTCAGTAACAATTTGTATATTAATCTATCATTTTATCGACCAAAATGCCTATCTATATGTCTATCTATATGGCTATCTATCTGTCTCTATATCTTTATCTATATATGTATTAATCAATCTATCAATCTATCTTTTTATCTATCTGACTATCTATCTGTCGATCTCTCTCTATTTATTAGCCTTCTATCTAGATTCTATGTATCTATCTATTAATCTATCTATCTATCTGTCTATCTATCAATTTATCAATCTGTCAATCTATCTATCTATCTACTACCTTTCAATATATATATATATATATATATCTATTTATCTATCTATATATGTATCTGTCGACCATATTGTCTATCAATCTATGTATAAATCTAAATATCTATTTATATATCAAACTATCTATCATTCTTTTTATCATTTTGTATATCTATCTGTATGTATTTCTATCTATCTATCTATATATCTATCTTTCTCTCTTTTAATTTTTCTATCTATCATTCTTTCTAAAATTCTGTCAATCTATCTATCATTATGTCTATAAATTTGTATATCAAACTATATATCTATATATTTGACTTTCTATCTAACTGTCTAATTTTCTATTTGTTGGTTTGTATATTAGTTTGTCTATCTATTTGTATGATTGTATATCAGTCTATTTCTCTGTCTATCTATATATCAGCTTGCTTTCCTGACTATCGACCTGCCTCATTGACTGATTGTTTGTCTATATAACTAACTATCTAAATGTCTATTTTTATATTTGTCATTCTATCTATATATCTATCTATTTGTCATTATATCTATAATTCTATCTATCTTTCTAACTATCTATCTATCTAATTGTTTATTGATCTATCTTTCTGTCTATTTATCTATCTATCTACCTACCTATATATCTTATCTATCTTTCTATCTATTTGTCTATATGTATATCTTTCTATCTATTTGTCTATATGTATACTTTCTATCTATTTGTCTATATGTATATCTTTCTATCTATCTGTCGATATGTCTGTCTATCTATTTGTCTATTTGTTTACCAAT
>JAREIK010003479.1:467005-507472 GCA_029783825.1 Sapria himalayana
GATTTTGAAAATTTAATTAAAATAAAATATTATATTTTGTACACAATGTATAAAATATTGTAAATTTTTATATTTAAAACCAATATTTGTGTGTGTGTGTGTGTGTGGCGTGTGTGTGTGTGTGTGTGTGTGTGTGTGAAGCATATTAATGTGTAAAATGAAATTATGAATTAAATATATGAGCTTCTATTTTATTCAAATAGTTGTTTTTTAATATTTATATTAAAATAACTATCATTATACTAATATAAATAAAAGAAGTTGGCATATTTGTAAATTATTTTATTTTTACAATCATGTTAAAATTGAAAATATAGTTCATAAATAGATAATATTGTTTTTGTTTTTCTATATAATTTTTTTATTAAAATATTAATGTATATGATAAATTTTTACCTGTTATTTATTGTTATTAATAAATTTTTAGAAACTTTAAAATTCAAACAAATATAATGTAGTGCATATAAATAAATGTTTTTAATGTTTCGTAAAAAATCAATTATTTTTTTAATAATGTTCAAACAAAACATATTACCATAATAATATAAGAGTAAATTTTTTTATCATTAATTATTTTTTTATTTTATTCAAAATATATATATGACCATATAAATATATGAATTTGTTTTTTTAAATAATTATTTTTTAATTTTTTTTTCAAATTGAATACATGACAATGTTTTTTTTTGTAATTAATAGATACATTTCAAACATTGTTTATTTATAATAAATATAACATATTGCATATTATCAGGTGCAATTTTTATTTTGT
This sequence comes from Sapria himalayana, assembly GCA_029783825.1. Lineage (NCBI taxonomy): Eukaryota > Viridiplantae > Streptophyta > Magnoliopsida > Malpighiales > Rafflesiaceae > Sapria > Sapria himalayana. Next base: position 467,778 of record JAREIK010003479.1, read on the forward strand.
AAATAAATTTTATTTTTAAAGTTTTATGTTTGTAAAATGAAACTGCATCACATATATTTTTTAAAATTTTTTTATAATATTTATTTCACAGACATATTGTTATTTGTTTTGAAATTTACAACAAAAATATTAACAAATGTACAATTTATTAGAAATCAAATTTAGTTAAATAATATTAAGTGAAACAAAAATACAAACCCTAAACATATTAAAGCTTAATTATTAATGCAAACTTATAAAAATACAAAAAAATACATTTAAGGTTGAAAAATTTAATTTTAAGTTCCTAAGATATTTGGGAAAATGATAAAGATTTATACAATATCCAAAAAAATATGTATGAATGAGATGAATGATATGAATGGATATTAAGTTTATGAAGAATGTAGTTATACATGTTGTAGATGTAGTTATATATAATGGACACCAATAAAAATTTAGGGTTACTCCTAACAACCTAACCTGGTCTAGAATCTTATTTGGGTAAGATTTCCACCTCACATTGGTTTCACTAATCCATTCTTAGGTTTGATTTGTTGGGATAATGGTAGAAAGCTATGTTCAGATGTTTGAGGATCTAGAAAATGTCTAGTTCTTATTAAAATTATCATTTCTAATAATTTTAAAATATGAGTGTGTAGTCTTGATTTTCAGGCATGCTTTGCATGTGCTTCTTATTAAAGTGGACAACAATAGTCTTGTTTTGCATTTTTTTTCTTTAAATAAAACAATAATTAAAAGAAGGATTCTGCTGGTAGAAGCTGATGATCACTCCAATTGGGGCTCCTTCATTTTTCGAAGCCTTCATGTTCAATACGATGGTTCATGTTCATGCCGAGGTGGATCATTTTCATTCTTTAGTAATAAATTATCACGGTCAAGACTTGAAGTGTGTCATTATTTTTTAATTTTGTTTTTTATCTTAGGAAGGTGTGATACAGAAATATGGCTATGATATCTTCATTGGTGACGAGAGGAGCTAGGGGAGAAAAAAGAACGTCAATTCCATGAATAGATTATACTTTATGCAATGTTGTTAGATTTATTGATGAAGATGTAATAAAATTTTGTTATATTTTTGTTTTAACAATGTAATATATAGTATCAAAAAAATTTATTAATTGCTTTTATATTTTGTTAATTATAAATTATGGATTATAGTTTATTTTTTTATTTAATTTAATATAAAAACTTAAAAATATGTAATCAATTTTTTTGTAAAAAAAAATAGTAAAAATAATCTTGGAATGAAAATAGCTAGGGATTTTTCTCTTGCTAATTTAGCTAGGGACTTTTCTGTAAATCTAAAATACGATCATATTTAGCAAGGGAAAAAATAAATTTAGCTAGGGAATTTTACGTCGTTAAAAATTTTTTGATAAGGAATTTTTCGAACATTAATTTTTTGCGATGAGCACATTAATTTTGGAAAACTTTGGTCATTAATCCATCGTTATTCTATTTTAGCAACAAAAAAATCCTATTTAGCTAGGGAATATTACCAAGTTATTTGGGATTTTTTTATAGTGATATATATTTGACTATCTACATAATAGTATATCTATCAATCTATTTATCTAACTATTTGTCTATCTTTCTATCTGCCTATATATCTACATATCTATATATATATCTAAAAATCTATTTTTCTATTTGTCTATCTACCTATCTATCTTTTTATCCATCTATCTATCTATTTATCTATCTGTCTATCTATACGTCAATCAATCAATCTATCTATCTATTTATCTATTTGTCTATTTATCTATTGTCTTTTTGTCTGAATCTCTAATTACCTAATTTTATATCTTTTTAATTGTGAAACTATATATCTTTCTATCTGAATATCATTCTAACTATCTAATTTTGTTTCAATTCATCAGTCTATTAGTCAATATATATATCTTTCTATCTATATATCTATCTATTTGTCTATCTATCTACCTATCTATCATCCTACCCATTTCTCTATCTATTTTCATATTTGTCTATATGTCTATATGTCTATATGTCTATTTGTCAATATATCTATTTTACTAACTATCAAACTATTTAACTATCAATCGAACAATCAATCTAACAGTCTAACTATTTATCTATCATTATATCTATCTTCCTATCTATCTATCTATCTATCTATCCATCTGTCTGTCTATCTATCTATCTTTCTGGCTATCTATCTATATATCTATACATCTATATTTTTGGTTATCGATCGATCGATCTATCTATCCATATATATTACTATTTGTCTATATGAATATCTACCTTTATATCCATCTCCCTATCTACCTATTTTTTTTATCTGACTAACTTTATTTTTTCTATATCTATCTATCTCTTTCTCTTTCTATAAGTCTATTTGTCTATCTATGTATTTTTCTATTTTTTTTATCTATATGTCTATAATTATATTTGTCTATCTATCTATCAATCTATCTATCGATTAGCCAATCTGTATAACTATCTTTCTATCTATTTGTCTATATATCTATTTGTATAACTACCTAACTCATTAACTATCAATCAAACTATCAGTATATTAGTCTATCTATTTAACATTCTATCAATCTTTCTTTCTATCTACCTAACTATCTATCTGTCAATATGTCTATCTAGATATCTATCAATTTATCTATCAGAATATCTATTTATATGTCTATCAATATATCTATCTTTCTACCTATCTACTTATCGGCCTAATTAATTATCTTTCTATCTTTCTATATATCTATTTGCGTATCTATCTATCTACCTTTTTATTTGACTTTTAATCATGCAATTTGTCTATCTATCTATCTGTCTGTCTGTCTATCTATCTATCTGTTTAACTATCTGTCTATCTATATATCTGACTATCTTTCAATCTATCTATCAGACTATATATATATATATATGTCAAACTATCTATATTTTTATCTCCTTATCCTCCAATCTACTTTTTTGTCTATATATATATATATATATATATATATATGTTTATTTGTCATTCTTTAAATCTATCTATCTGTCAATTTGGTTAAAAATCAATCAATCTATCTATCTATATATATGTTAATATGTCTAACTATCTAATTATATATCTATTTGTCTATCTATCTATCTATTTATCTATCTATATATCTATCTAACTATATATATGTCTATCTATCATTCTATCTGTCTATCGATAAATGTTTCTATTTGTCTATATATCTATTTGACAATATGTTTATATGTCTATCTATTTATTAGTTTATCTATCTATATATCTGTCTACCTATCTACCTATCTATCTCTCTACCTATCTCTATATCTATTTGTGTATTTATTTATGTGTCTTTCTATCTAATTGTCCATATATCTATTTTCCTAACTATCTAACTATTTAACTATCAATAAAACAATCAGTCTATCAGTAAATCTATGTATCTATTTATCTATCTATATATTTATCTCCTATCAATCTATCCATCTATCTTTCTATCTAACTATTTGTCTATTTGTATATCTGCCTTTCTACATATTTACCTATCTACATATTAGTTGATCAGTCTATCTATCTATCTATCTCTCTATATCTTTATCTTTTTATCAGTCTATTTTTCAATCTATGTATCTATCTATCTATTTATCTATCTATCTATCTATATGTCTATCATTATATTTGTCGATCTATGTATCGATCTATCTATCTATTCTTCTAACTCTATATCTATCTATCTATCTTTTTATATAATTATCAATATATCTATTTGTCTAGCTATCTATCTATCTAACTCTATAACTATCAATCAAACTATCAGTCTACCTATCTATCTATTTATCATTCTCTCTATCTATTTATCTATCTAACTATCTAGTAGTCTATCTATCTGACTAACTAACTATCTATCTATTTATCTTTGTATACATCTTTTTATTAGGATATTTGTCTATCTATTTAACAATCTATCAATCTACCTTTCTATCTATCCATCTTTCTATTTATTTATCTATTTTTATGTCTAACTAACTAACTAACTAACTATATATCTGTCTATCTATCTGCCAATTTATATATATATATTTATTAATCTATCTATCAATTTATTTGTCTATCCTTTATCTATCAATATATCATCTGTCTATCTATTTATTTATATATCTATCTGTTTATCAATCCATCTATCTATTTGTCTATATGTCTATTTTCCTATTTATCATTCAGATGATTTATCTATCTAACTAACTAAGTAACTATCTATCATCTATCTAGAAGCCTATCTTTACATCTATCTAACTATATATATGTTAAACTATCTATATTTTTATCTGCTTATCCTCATATCAGCTTTTTTGTCTATCTAACTATATATTTTACTATCAATCTGAATATCGATTTAACTATCAATTTGTTTAATAGTCTATCTATCTATCTTTATATCTATCTATCTTTCTATCTAGCTATCTATTTGTTAAAATGTCTAACTATCTAATTATATATCTATTTTTCGATCAATCTATCCATCGATCTATCTATCTATTTATCTATCAATCTATCAATCAATCTATCTGTCTATTTGTCTTTCTATCAAACTATCAATCTGTCTTTCTAATAATCTATCTATCTATCTATCTAGTAATCTGTCTATCTATCAATCTATGTATCAATCTATCTATTTGTCATTATGTCTATCTATTATTCAATCTATATGTCAATCTATCTATCTATCTGGCTATCTATCTATATGGCTATTTTTGTATCTATTTATATGTCTGTCTACATATCTATCTAACTATCTATATATCAAATTATCTATTGGTTTATTTTTTTATCTATCTATCTATCTATATGTGTATCTGTATATCTTTCTATTTCTCTCTCTAAGTATTTATATATCTATCTCTCTGTCTATTTATCTATTTATCTATCTGTCTATCTATTTATATGTCTTTCTATCTATGTGTCTATGTATATAACAGTCTATCTATCTATCTATATAAGTGTCTATCTATCTGTCTATCTATCTATCTCTATATCAATCTATCTGTCTATTTGTCTATTTGTCTACCTCTATATTTGTTTATCCATCTATATGTCTATCTATCTATATGTATATTTGTGTATCTGTGTATCTATCTATCTATCAGTTTATTTATCTATCTATCTATGTATCTATCTATCTATCTATGTATCTATCAATATATCTATATTATTATCTATTTATCTATCTAACTTTCAATTTGTATATCTTTCTATCTGTCAAACTATATTTCTTTTTATCTATCTATATCACTATTTCTCTATTAGTTTTTCTATCTATCTCTCTATCTCACTATCTTTCTATTTGTCTATTTGTATATCTTACTATCTTTTGATATATCTATCTATCTATTTATCTATATATATATATATATATATATATATATATATTTGTTTATAAGTCTTTCTATTTATCTATGTATTTGTCTATATGTATAACTAAATATATGAGTATCTATTAATTTATCTTTCTATTAAATTGTGTATCAATCTATTTGTCTATCTACTTTTCTATCTATATATCTATCTATCTATTTATTTTTCTATCAATCTTTTTATTTGTATAATGTTTATATGTCTGTCTAACTATTTATATATCTATCTATATATCTATCTAGATATCTATTTATTTGTCTAACTGTGTATCTCTCTAAATAACTATTTGTCTATCCCTCTAGCTATCTATATTTTATATCTCTATCTTTTTATATGTTTAACTATTTATCTATCTATCAATATATCTCTTTTTATGTATATTTGCTTATTAATATTTCTACCTATTGGTTTATCTATCAATCCATTTATCTGGCTAAATGACAATATGTGTATCTATACATCTATCTATTTATATTGATGTTTATCTATCTATCTTACTATTTTTTTATCTATCTATCTATATATGTGGCTATTTAATTATTTGTATGTCTGTCTCTCTTTGTGCCTTTCTATCTGTCTATGTTTTTGTGTATGTGTTTAGGTGTCTATGTATCGATGTCTCTGTGTCTAAATGTATATGTGTCTATGTGTCTATGTGTATATGTGTATATTTGTATATTTCTTTATGGATCTAGGTGTCTATCTGTCTATGTATATATCTATTTATGTATATATCTACATATGCATATATCTATTTATTTATCAATCTTTCTACATATACATTTATCTATCTATTTGCCTACCTGAATATGAATTTATTTTTCATTCTATATATTTTTCAACCTATCTATATAATTATCAGTGTATCTATCTATATGTCTGTCTATCTATCTATCTAACAATTTTTCAATCTATCTTTATATCTATCGATTTATCTGTCTTTCTTTCTATCACTCTATTCATCAATTAGACATTAGTCTATGTATCTATTTATCAAACTATCTAAATGTCTGTATCTCTAATTGTCTATCTGTCTATCTATCTATCTAACTATCTAACTATCTTTTTATTTTTCTATCTATCTCAAAGTATATTTCTCTATCAATCTTTTAGTATATAATAATTTTAGTATACGTGTCTATCTATTTATCTATCTATCTATCTAATAATTTACTTGTCTATATGTCTGCCTGTTTATCTATCTATCTTACTGTCTATCTATCTTTCTATCTATCATATGTATTTTTGTATTTCTAACTATCTATCATTCTATCTATCTATGCATATATGTATCTATCTATCTATCTATCAATATATATGTTTATCTGACTATCAGTCAATCAATCAATCAATCAATTTAACTATCTATATTTCTATATATCTATCAATTTGTGAATTTATCTATATGTCTCTATCTATCTATCTATCTGTGCATTTATTGATTTGATTTCTCTCTATCTATCTATCTATCTATCTATGTGTCTATCTAACTTTTTGTTTTTCAATCTATGTATTTATTTATTTATCTTTCTATCTATATATTTATCATTAATCATATGTATCTATCTATATATTTATATATTTGTCTATCTTTCTATCTATCTTTCTATCTTTCTTTCATATCTTTCTTTATATAATCTATCTATTTATGTATGAATCTATATATCTATCTATCAATCTGTCTGTCTATCTATCTGTCTATCAAACTATCTATCTATCTATATGTCTATATATCTATCTTTCTAATTGTCTAATTATCTATATGTCCATCAATCAATCAATCAATCTATCTATCTGTATATATGGCGATCAGTCTTTCTGTCAATCAATCAATTAATCTATTTATCTATCTATCTATTTGTCTATTAGTCTATCTGTCTATTTGTATATCTATCTATTTGTATATCTATCTATCTAACTATCTATTTATTTTTTGTCTATCTATCTATATATCACTGTATGTGTGTGTGTGTGTGTGTGTGTGTATCTATCTATCTATTTATTTTTTTTAACTGTCTATATGTCAATCTTTCTATACGTCTACTTGTCATTATATCTATTTGTCTATCTAGCATCTCTCTATCTATCTATCTATTAATCTATCTATTTATATATTTATCTTTGTCTCACTCTATCTTTCTATCTATCTATTTATCTTTCAATCTATCTATATATATGTCTATTTGTTATTTATCTATTTTTCTATTTGTATATATATCTATATATATATATCTATTTATTTGAATTTCTTTATTTCTATCTTTTATCTATATATCTATCTATCTGTCTAAATGTTTATTTATCTATCTATATTTGTTACTATTTATATTTTTTCTTTTTTGTCGATACATCTATCTATATAACTATCTATTTGCCTATCAATAAATCATTTTATCTTTATATCTATCTGTCTATCTGATAGACTATCTACCTATCTATCTAATTTTTTATCTATCTATATGTCTACCTATTTTTTTATCTATCTATCTTTATATATATATATATATATATATATATATATATATATATATATATATATATATATATTTGTCTATTTGTAAATCTGTCTATATATATATATATATATATATATATCTATATCTATACATTTATATTTATATTTATGTACATGTGTATCTATCTATCTATCTGTCTATTTGTATATCTATATAACTATCTATATGATGATTTTCTATCTATATATCTATCTATCTATGTATCTTCTATCCATATATCTGTCTATCTGTATAAGTATTTTTTTATCTATCTATCGTTTGGTCTATCTATCTATATATTTGTTTAATTGTCTATCTATCTATCTATCTAACTATTTATCTATCTATATGTTTATCTATCTTTTTATTTATTTATCTATCTATCGATCTCTCTAAATTTTTATCTATCTATCTATCAATCTAATTGTTTAATTGTATTTTTGTTTTTTAGTCAATCATTAAATCTGTCTATCTATATACATTTCTGTGTATTTATTTATCTTTATAACTATCTAACTATCCAAATGTTTTTCTATCTATCTATCACTTTGTCTGTCTATTTTCTATCTGTCAATATATATATCTATATATATCTATATCTATATCTATATATCTATATCTATATATGTGTCTATTTGTCTATTTATCTTTCTGTCTATTTAATTGCCTATCTATACATTTATATATCTCTCTGTCTGTCTGTCCATCTAATTATTTGTCTAATTCATTATATGTTTATCTAACTATATTTGTAACAAATTAACTATCTTTCTATATATCTATGTGTCTATCTTTTAATCTATCTATCTATCTAATTGTCTAAATATCTTTCTATGTATTAGAATATCAGTAAATCAATATATGTTTCTACCTCTTTAAATATCTATGTAGCTATCTATCTATCTGTTTATCTCTCTATCTTTTTTATATCTATCTATCTATATATCTGTCTTAATTATATCTCTAACTATTTATTTGTCTATTAATATATTAGTCTATCAATCAATCTGTCTAATCTAGCTGTCTATCTATTTATCAATTTGTTTATGTAACTATATTACTATTTTTCTAACTATCTATATGTCTATGTGTTAATCTATGTATATGTCTATCTAACTATTTGTCTATCTATCTATCTATTTTTATAAGCATCAAACTATCTATCTATATTTATATCTGTCTTTCTTTCTATTAGTCTATCTATCTTTCTATCTATCTATATTTTTGTTAATCTATTTATCTATATATTTATTTTTCTGCCTATATATATATATATATATATATATCTATCTATCTAATTGTCTATCTATCTAGTTATCTATCTATCTATCTAGTTATCTCTTTTATCTATCGGTCTATCTATCTAACTATTTGTATATTTGAATATATGTATAGCTATCTATCTATATATTTGTCTATCAATATATCAATATATATTTGTCTATCTCACAATCTATATATGTAGTTATCTATCTATCTATCTGTCTGTCTGTCTATAAATCTATCTTTCTATCTTTCTATCTATCTATTTGTTTATCTTTATATTTATCTATTTCTTTATTTGTGTATCTCTCTATCTACTTATATATCTATTTGTCTATATGTATGTCTTTCTCTGTTTGTATCTATTAATCTATCTCTGTCTATGTGTCTATGTTTTTATGTTTCTATGTATCTATATGTTTATGTCTCTATGTGTCAATGTGTCTGTGTTATTGTGTCTATGCGTATATGTATATTTGTATTTATCTATCTATCTAATTGTCAATCTATATAACTATATATCTATCTATCTATCTACCTATCTATCTATTTGACTATTAGTATATCTGTCTATATTTCTAATTATCTATCTATCTACATGTTTATATATCTATTTATGTATTTATTTTTGTATCAATCTATCTGTCTATTTGTCTATTTGTCTCGCTATCTAGATTTGTATCTGTCTATTTGTCTATCTGTCTATTTATTAAATTGGCTATCTATTTTTTCACTATCTTTGTATTCATCTATTAAACTATTTGTCTATCTATGTATCTATCTATATATCGACATGTCTATCTATATAACTCGTTATCTAAATATATATCTTTCTATCTATCTTTTTATTTGTCTATATGTGTCTCTATTTATATATATATATATATATATCGATATTTTAATATATATGTCTATTATACTATGTCGAAATTTATCTATTTGTCTATCTTTTAATGAATCAATCTATCTGTCTAACTATATATTTGTTTATCTATCTACTTGTTTATCTTATTATCTATCTGTGAATTTACTATCTATCTATTTGTCTATTTGACTATCTATTTATATTTGTATCTATTTATCTCTCTATATGTCTATCTAAATATCTATCTATATGTCTATCTATCTAATTGTATATATGTCTATGTGTCAATCTATCTATGTAACTTCTACATGTCTATCTATCTAACCATCTAACTATCTAAGTATCTTTCTGTCTATAAATCTATCATTCTTTCATTCATTCTACACACACACACACACACACACACACACACATATATATATATATATATATATATATATATATATATATATATATATATATATATGTATTTGTTTATCTAAATGTCTATTTGTATATATATCTATCTATTTATCTATTTAACTATCAAATTATCTATCAGTCTATCAATTTATAAGACTTCTTGTCTATTTATTTATCTATCTTTCTATTTTTCTATCTATCTATCTATCTATCTATCTATTTGTCTATCTAATTATCTATCTATTTGTCTATCTATCTATTTATTTACATATCTGTCTATATATTTATTTGTCTATCTGACTATTTTTCTAACAGACTTTCTGACTATTTGTCGATCATTCTATATGTCTATCTATCTATTTTCTATAAGTCTATTTGTCTATCTATCTATCTATTTATTTATCTATTTATTTTTGTGTCTAACAATCTATCTGTCTATCTAGCTATCTATCTATCTGTTTAACTATCTAACTATATATTTTTTTAGTCTAATAGTCTATCTATCTATCTGACTATTTATATATGTATTTATGTGTATATCTATCTTATTGTCTATCTATCTATTTGTCTATCTATTTATTCTATATTTATATCTATCTATCTTTCTTTCAATCTATATATCTATTATCTATATATCTATCTACTTGTCTATCGATTTATGTAATTGTCTATATGTCAATCTCTCTATCTCTCTATCTGCCTTTAAGTTTATCAGTCTATAGTTCTATGTGTCTATATATCTATATATCTATCTAACTAATTATCTATATGTCAATCTATCTATATGGATATCTATCTATCTATCAATCTATCTATCTGTAATTCTATCTATTTGTATATCTATATATCTGTCAATATGTTTATCTATATATCGATCTATCTGCCTATCTATCTATCTATTTGTCTATATATCTATATGTCTATCTATATATCTATATACCTATCCAACTATTTTTCATTCTATCTATATGTCTAACTATCTAACTCTCTTTCTATCTATTAGTATATTAGTCAATCTATCTATATATATAAATATCATATTTTCAATCTCTATATGTATCAATTTGTCTGTCTATAAATCAATCTATCTGTTTATCTATCTATCTGCCCTTCTATCTAGGAATCTAGTTATCAATATGTCAAACTAACTAACTAACTATCTATCTATCTGTTTATCTATCTATCTATCTTTATATCCATCAATCTATCTATCAATTTATGATTATGTGTATCTATCTATTTGTCTATCTATCTATCTATTTGTCTATCAATCTATTTGTCTACTATATATCTGTCAATCTATCTATCTATATATATTTGTCTCTCTATTTATTTTTTAGTATATCAGTATATATGTCAATGTGTCTATCTTTCTATCTATCGGTTAATCTCTCAATATGTTTATATATCTATTTGTCTAACTATTTATATGTCTATCTTTTATCTATATATCAATAAATCTATTTATCTTTCTATATATATATTTGCCTATATGTATAACTTTCTATTTTACTATTTTTTATTTGTCTATGCATCTATTTGTCTATTACTAAATCTATCAATCTATGAATTTATCTATATGTTTATCTTTATATCTAACTATTTCACTAATTATCTAAAAATTTATATGTTTATCTATCTTTCTGCCTATTTATCTATCTATTTAACTATATAACTATCATTTTAACCTATTAGTCTAGTATCTATCTATCTATATATCTTTCTATATATCTATCAACCTATTTATTTTCCTATCTGTTTATCTATCTATTTATTTATATGTCTATATATCTATTTTTCGAACTATCAATCTATGTATCTATTTATCTGTCTATCTATCAATCTATCTGTCAATCTGTATATCTATCTATCTTTCTTTCTATATATATGTCTATTTGTTTATTTATATATCTACCAATCTATATATATATATATATATGGCTATTTGTATGTATATTTAATAGACTTTCTATCTATATACTTATTTATCTGTGTCTATCTATCAAACTATCTAACTGCCTATTAGTCTATTAGTCTAATTGTTTATCTATCTATATATATATATATATATATATATATATATATATATATATATATTTATTTATTTATTTATTTATTTATCTTTATATGTCTATTTGTTTATTTATCTATCTTTCTATCTTATATTTATTTATCTATCTATTAATCTATCTATCTAAGTATCTATCTATCTATTTGTGTCTTTGTCTATCTATATATGTTTCTATGTGTCTATCTAGCTATTTATTTGCATATCAATGTATGTATGTATCTATCTATCTATGTGATAATGTTGACTTTATTGAGTTGTTGGGTCACTGATGTGCTTTCTGTCAACTTCAGATTGAAAAAACACCTCATCATGTGCACTTTTTTACCATCAATTAGTTTTTTCGTATATACTAGCAAGAGCCATCGTAAGCCTTACTATGCTCTTCTTAATTTTTATATTGAAAGTAAGTTTGTAAGATATCATATTTCAGATGAATTCAAGTGCTAGTATGTGCTCTTCTTTCTTTGTACACTTTATTATCTTCCTCATAAGGGGTTGATATAGATTTTTCTAGTATATATAATCTTCATCTATATTTTCAAGAATCCAAATTTTGTTCTATAGATTTTTTTTATTTTAACTTTTCCTTCAAATGCAGTCATTACTATCTACAAAATATACATTCTTCTAGATAATTCTTGCAAAACACTGTGTATGACAATTGAGAACACCTCGTTTAACATGCTGATATTGTCTACAAATTTTTTACTATTTATTCAATTCATTATTATCATCAATAGTAACTTCGCCCAATGGTGCATCATAATGCACAACCTAAACCTATAATACCAATTGTTGATAATGACTTGATTTCCTATTTGTTAGATAGACATTTAGATAAACTGACAAAGATAAAGGTAATAAGATCGGATGAGTGATAGATATATAGATATATATATAAATAAATATATATATATATATAATGATTGACAAATAGGCCGATAAATAGAAAGGTAGTTAGATAGTTTGAGAGATAAAAAAAATAGAAAGAAGATATATAAATGAATTGATACATATAATAGTTAGATAGTTACATAGATATATAGATTGACATATAAATATTTTGACATAAAATAGATAGATTGAAGGATAAACAGATAGACAAATATATAGATAGACTTATAAATAGATACATAGATATACAAATATACAGATTGATTTATTGATAGTCAGATTTATAGATAGACTAAAAGGCTGATAAACTGATAGACTGATATATTGATAGAGAGGTAGATAGATATATAGAAAGACAGATAAAGAGATATATAAATAAATAATTAGAAAGACAAATAGATGGATAGATAGGTAGGTAGGTAGAGATCTATATAGATAGATAAATAGATATAAATATAGATAGATTATTTGATTGATTGATAAACAGATAAATATATGGAAATAAAGATTGAGAGATAGATAAACAAATAGATAGATGGATATATTATAAATATACAGATAGATAGATTAATTGATTGATTGATTGATTGATAGATAAATAGATAGATAGATATTTAGAAAGGTATATAGATGGAGAGATAAATAGCCAAATATATAAACAAATAGATAGATATATTATTTGATAGAGAGATAGACAAATAGATATAAACATAGATTGATAGATAGATAGACAGACAGACAGATAGATAGATAGAAAGTTAGATAGATAGATATATAGATAGATAGATAGAAAGTTAGATAGACAGATATATAGATATATAGATATATAGATAGACAAATAGATAGATTGATTGATAGATAGATTTATATATAGCTTGATATACAAATTTATTGACAGATTGATCGACAAATTGATAGAGAGATTGATAGACTATTTGATAGACATATTGATAGACATAATGATAGTCATAGTGATAGATAGATATATAGACAGACAAACACATAGAAAGATAGATACATACATACAAAGATAAGATAGATAGATAGATAGATAGACAGACATATTGATTGATTGATATATAGATAGAAAGATAATTATACAAATAGATAGGACATAGAGATAGATAGATAGAAAAACATACATAAAGATAAATAGACAGATATAGATAGTTGACTGTTGAGTCAAAGCTCTCAAGCTCGTAGAGAGAGAAAATCCCAATCCCTAGAGAGAGAATCTCACCATTGCTGCCCGAATCAAGCTCCTCTCAAGGTAAATATGGAGCAAATAGACTTATTACTAAACAATAAGTCGTTTGCATTGAAATTAAGAGAGCTCGCGCCTCCCTCATGCTGCTTCAGAAACAAACACGGGAGTCCCGTGATTGTTTTTTCAACAGAAGAGATGCGCAAGTTCATGGAGCCCTTTGAATATATGCTTATTGGTAAGTTTTCTCATGGAAGGCCTCGCCCGAAGGAAATACAGCAGTTTATCTCCTCGTTAAAGCTTACGGGAAGGGTGAAGCTAGCTGACTATGACGTGAAGCATGTCTCTTGCAGTGTTTTATGATTGAGGACTTCTACCGCTTATGGCATAGAGGTCTATGGCAAGTTAACGGCTTCCCCATGCACGTTTTGAGGTGGACGAAGGAGTTCAGTCCACTGGAGGAGGCACCTTTAGCCCCGGTATGGTTTTCCTTACCGAATCTCCCATTATATTTGTTTAACCCACAATTTCTCTACAAAATTTCATCTTGTTTGGGTAAACCTGTAATTCGTGATGAAGCTACTGTTTCTATGACAAGGCCAAGCAAGGCTCGCGTGTGTGTTGAGTGTAACCTACTCACTCAGCCACCAAATATGATCTGGATCAGTAATGGAGAGGATGGGCAGAATAATGGGTTTTGGCAACCTGTTATTCCCGAAAATCTACCTACTTATTGCATAAAATGTAAGAGACTTGGGCACGAATCGGGGGTGTGTAAGATGGGTACAGAACAATCAGAAAATGTGCAAGGGTTAGAAGGTAGAAAAAGAAAGGTAGAAAGATGGATTAGGAAGGAGGGAGGGGCTGGAGAAAAACCTGTAATTGAGGTAGGTTTAATGTAAGAAGAAGGGGGGTATATGAGAGAGAAATAGAGTAAGTTATTAGGAGAGGGAGAGGCTAGTAATAGAGTATATCATGAAGGAAGCATGGAGGAAGGAGACAAGCTGGGGGGGAGAAAAATGGGAGGAGGTAAAGGGTAGAAAGAAGAGGAACAAGAAAATTAAAACTAGAATAATTTTAAAATAAAAACTGGAGGACTATAGCTGGATAGATGATGACCTCTTGGATTTCCCAGAGGAAGATGCAGAGGTGTTTAGTTGTCCTTCAATATGTAGAGAAGAAGAGGAGCATGCATTCTATATAGAAAAGGGGAAGGATGATTTGGATATTTATGAGGAAGATTGGACAAAGCTCACTAGAACTCAAGCCAAGGAAGCTATAAAAATAATGGCAAATCAACTTGGGTGGAAGGATAAATATTATGAAAAAATACAAGTAAACTCGAATGCAATTAAGACCCCAAAGAATAAGAAAAAATATTTAAACACAAAATATGAGACTAAGTATACAACTAGATCCCAATCTAAACTAGGAATTAATGGATAGATGCCTTTATTGGAACATAAGAGGGGTTGCTAATAATCCCTCGATAAATAGGTTAAAACTATTAATTAAAACTCATAGAATTTCTCTTGTAGTCATTGCGGAGCCTATGATCCAGAAGGATCAATTAATTAACTACAGCCAAAAACTTGGGATTAACAATGCATATGCTAATACAAATAGTAAACTCTAGATAATGTGGCATAATTATTTGGACATTGAAATTTTAAAAGATATAGATAAGGTAGTACATTTTATAATAAATAAAGAAACAGATGAAATAATACCGGTTGTATATGCTAAAAATGATAAAAAATCAAGGTTAGCACTGTGGGAGGAAATGCAGAATATCACATCCAGGAATGCACCCTGGATTATAGGAGGTGATTTTAATATAATCAGGAGCAATCAAGAAATGAAAGGAGGTAAAACCCCGGATCCAATAGCAATGACACAATTTAATGAGGTGATCTCAAACTCGAAATTAATGGAAATAGATTTCACAGGTTCAAGTTACACTTGGTGTAACAACCGGAGTAAAAGAAGCACAATTTGGGCTAAACTGCACAGACTACTGTGTAATGCTATATGGGTAGCTTTGCATGGGGCCACAGGGCTAAGACACCTAAATAGAACCTGTTCGGATCATTGCCCATTGCTCATTACAATCTATAAGATTAACCGAGTATCAGGCAACTTTAAATTTCAGAATATGTGGGAAAAGCACGCAGGCTTTGAAAAATTGGTAACTGAATCTTGGATGGAGCCAACAATGGAGAAACCGATGCATGTATTAATGGTTAAGCTTCATAGATTAAAAAAATGTCTAAAAATATGGAATAATAAAGTCTTCGGAAATTTAAATCATAAAATAAAGCAAGAAGAGGAAAAAGTAGAAAATCTGGAAATAGAATATGATAATAATAACATAGAGGTAAAGAGACAGGAACTAAATAAGGCTAAAGGGGACTTGAGGCTTAAGTTGCATATGGAGGAAGTATACTGGAAACAGTGTTCAAAAATTAAATGGCTGAAAGATGGAGATAGAAACACTAAATTTTTTCATAACATGTGCAAAATAAAAGCTCAAAAAAATAAAATCAAGGGCCTAAAAACTAATGAGGGAACATGGGTTGAAGATGACAAGCAGATAGGAATCCTCTTTGAGGACTTTTTTAAAAGTCATCTATGCAGACATGCTCATTAGGTAGGAAACTCATTAATGGATGGGATCAACACAGTCATCTCAAAAATAACAAAATCAAATGATGGAGAAGATCCCGGAGGAAGAAGAGATTAAAAATGCAGTGTTTAATCTGGATAAGGATAGTGCAGCATGGCCAGATGGCTGGAATAATTATTTTTTTCAGTTAAACTGGCTCATTATCAAAAAAGATCTTGTTCCTGCAATTGCAAGTTTTTTTGTAGGGGCGGACTTTCCTAGGACATAGGCAAACTCTTTCATAGTGCTAATCCCCAAAAAAGAATAACCTCAAAAATGTGAGGATTTTAGGCCTATAAGTTTATGTAATGCAATTTATAAGATCCTTGCTAAAATAATTCAAAACAAACTTAGTAATATTTTACCATTTATAATATCACATGAACAAACAGGATTTGTTAAGAATAGATTAATGATTGAAAATATTAGATTAGCATCAGAAATGATGAAAGAAATAGCATTTAAAACTAGGGGAAGTAACTTAGTAGTTAAGCTAGATTTATCTAAGGCATTTGATAGAGTAGAATGGCATACACTATGTTTCGTTATGAGAAAATTTGGTTTCTCTGAAACATGTATTAATTTAATATATAGATGTGTAACTAGCGTTTGGGTTAGAATCATTGTAAATGGAATGAAAGGTGAAGAATTCAAACCAAGACGGAGCTTGAGACATGGGGACCCATTATCGCCCTTATTATTTGACATGTACTTAGAATTGTTAATTGTTAATTTAAATAAAAGAATGTCAGAGGGCAAAATAATCCCCTTTAGATAGCCAAAAATACTCCGAGAATAAGTTGTTTAGCTTATGCAGATGATATTATTATTTTCACAAATGCGAATAAAAGTTCATTGAAGAACCTGATGGACCTTCTACAATTATTTGAGAAGGAAATAGTTCAAGCCCTTAATAAGGATAAAAGTCAATTTATGTTAGCAAAAAAATCTTCCGGAAAAGTGGTAAAAAAATTAAAAACATTACGGGTTTTAAACATAAAAAAGATGCTTTAGTATATTTAGGTTGCCCGATATACGAAGGAAGCCTGAAAGAAAAGTATCTAACACCTTTACATGATAAAATGAGAAGGAAAATAGCTGGTTGGAAAGTAGATCTATTAGGATTTGGAGGGAGGATTACATTAATCTTTCATGTTCTTCAAAGTACACTGGTACATATTATATCAGTCATACACCCACCTAAGAAATTCACAAATAAACTAGAAATGGAAATGGCAAATTTTTTATGGGGTAAAAAAAATGGAAAGCAGAAAATTCACTGGAAAAATTGGAAAGACATCTGTTATCCAAAAGCGGAAGCGGGGTTAGGCATCATTAATTTACAGGACATGGCGGCTGCCTGGGACTTCAATGGTTGGTTGAGGATAAAAGAAAATGATTCCCTCCGGGCAAAATATATGCGAGCAAAATATCTAGAACAAGAACACAATCGCATTAAGCAGAAATCAAATAACTGGAAAGCATTAGAAAAACAAAAGGAAATAGTAGATGCCCATTCATTGCTGAAAAAATCAGGATGGAAATGGACCCTTAATCCACAAGGTAATTTTACGTTAAAGTCAGCAAAAGAATTGATAAGAAGGAAAAAACCCGTGCAATCTTTATTTAAATGGGCCTGGAAAGCAGGTATTCCACAGAAAATGTGCTCGCTGGCATGGAAAGTTCTGGTAAATGCACTACCTGTGGATACTAATGTGAAAAGAAAAATGTGTTAAAATGGCCTCCAGATGTGAATGTTGCTTTGCAGAAGAAGAATTAATGGATCATCTATTCTCAAGTGGAAGAATCGCTGCAGTAGTCTGGAGGGAATTAGGAGACCTGATACAAATAAGTAAAAAAGAGGATAGAATAATTGATAGAATTAAGAATTGGGAGAATATAAACTCTAGCAGTTATATCAAAAATTGGCTCACTCAGAATCTACCTCATATAGTAATATGGTGCCTATGGAAAGCTCGTAATAAGAGTAAATTTGAGGGTATAAGAATGAATTCGAATGAAAATATAAAAGATATTATTAAAGAAATCAGGAATATATCAAGTATAAACCCTATAAAGGTTGATGGTTCTTATTTAAATAAGGTAGCTGGAATGTTCTGGGGCCTCGCTATCACAAATACGAAACAGGGATGGGTAAAAAGTATAAGTTGGAATAGGCCTCCGGAATGTAAAATATCACTAAACACGGATGGTAGCTTCAATAGGGACACTGGTATAGCAGGTGGAGGGGGGGTAATAAGGGATTCAAACGGGTTTGTGATAAAAGCATTTACATCGGCTACAGAAGCATTCTCAGCTCTCCACTTGGAGATAAAAGCTTTTAATATATGATTAAATGTCTGTATAAAGTTAGATTTAGAAAATATACAAATTCAAGTAGACTCCATGCTTTTGGTAGATTTAGTAAGTGGAAAAATAATTCTTTGGAGGTATGAGGAAGAAATGGAAATTATTTTGAACCTCATTAAATGGCTTAATGCATCAATCTTACATATATATAGAAAAGCCAATACTTTGGCGGATAGCCTTGCAAGATTAGGTTCGATAAGAGGAGAACATGAATTTGATGAGGTTTCGATGCCAGAAAAACTAAAAGGAATAGCGAAATTAGACAGGAAGGCCTTCCCTTATTTAAGAGTCATGAAGGGTAGTATTAACAGAAAAAATAGAAAATGAGAATTATAAGAATATAAGCTGTTAACTGTTATGGTATTGTGGTAGCTTCTGTGCAGGGAAATTTCTGTCTCTGTAGGTTATATGTACATTATGGAGGCAAAGGTAATAGGGCAAGGTAAGATAATGGTTGATAGCATATTTTACTGTAGTTTCTTTTTTCTTAGCAGCGAAGTTAATTGTATAAACAACCAGAAAATCTAGTAGCTGCTGGAATTTTGGAATGTGCTATTTTTTATATGGTTAATTTTGCTGCTAAACTGCTAAATGTTGCTGTTTTTTTGTATTTTGCTTGTGTTTTTGCTGTTGTTATTCCTTTTGTGGCTGTTGTTCCTTTTGTATGGTTAATTTTTTGTATTTTGCTATTTTTTGTATTTTGCTTGTGTTAATTTAGCAGTGAAGGTAATAGGGCAAGGTATTGTTGCTTGTGGCTGTTGTTCCTTTTGTGTTTTTGTTGTTGTTCCTTGTTGCTGTTCCTTGTTAATTTTGTATTTTTGCTGTTGTTCCTTATTGCTTCCTTTTGTGTTTTTGGGTGCTTCTGTTTTTTGTGAAATTGCAGATTATATATATAGTGCTCTCGAAAAGAACACATAATTATAAGTTGATTTGTCAATGGTTTGCTTGCTAATTCCCGAGTTGGATGTTTCTAGTGGCAAATAAACAAGTTACATTCTCGGATGATTCACCTGGCCCAGTGGGTGATCAGCAAACTTGCAGTGGATCCATAGAACACATACATCACCCTGGTTCGGAGGGGTGTTTAATGATGGATTTATCTGATAGGGTCTGGTTTATTACTCATAGTTTATTGAGTTTGAGTTATGCAGAAAAAATTTTAGGCTCTGCTGCAGCTCGTGAAAAGCTGAAAAGGACAGAACATTTCTAATAAAAAAGGCGCAACAAAGGAAACGAGAGTGAATGGAATTCTTGACCACTGGAGCGTGAAAAAAGAAGAAGGAGGATGGTCGATGAACACACGGGAACGATGCGAACAATAGGAGTCGGGACACGAGGAAGACGGGAAGTCAGATGATGAGCACAGGAAACGTGGATCATAGAAACACAAGGGGTCGAACAATAAACAAAAAAAAAAATAAAAGAAGATGGGCCGAAAATAGAGGCCAATCAAGTGGCCAGACAAAGCAGAACAAAGCAAGCCAAAGCTCCAGCTTATTCTAGTTGAAATCTAGTTTATAAAATGAATAAATGCTATATTTGATAAAGATATTTAAAATCCAATATGTTAGCTTGTAGGCTTAAGATTTAAGATGGGTGTAAGAGGGCAAAGGGTAGATGTAGGTTGTAAAAATGGTATTCATCCGCCAAAAGAGAGGGTTATTATTAATAAAACAAACTTTAATAAAAAAAAATAGACAGATATAGATAGATAGTTAGATAAACAAATATATAGACAAATTAATAGATAGATATATAAATAGACAAATAGATAGACATATAGTTAGACAGATAGATAGACACATAGATATATATATATATTGATTGACATTTAGATATATAGAAAGAAAAATAGATAGATAGAAAGATTGATAGATAGAGACATAGGTAAAAAAATTGATAGATATATAGATAGATAGATAGATAAATATATAAATTGATAGATATATAGACAAATATATAGATTGATTGATTGATTGATAGATATATATATACATATAGATAGAGAGATAGATAGATATTTAGATAAGTAGATAAATAGATAGAGAGTTAGACAGATAAATAGATATATAGATATATTGATATGTAGATATATTGATAGATAGCTAGATAGATATATAGATAGAAAGATTGACAGAATGATAGACATATAGATAGACAGGTTAATAGACATTATAATAGATAGATTAAAAGATTGATTGATATATAGATTTAAAGAAAGATTAATAGAGAAATTGATAGTGAGAATGATAGATAGATTGAAAGACAGATTAAATGATAGATATATAGATAGATACATAGATAAACAGATTAGATAGACAAATATATAGATAGATTATTAGATTGATAGATAGAAAGATAGATAGACATATAGATAGAAAGATAGATAGACATATAGATAGAAAGATAGATAGATCGATCGATAGATTCCTAGATAGATAGATAAATAGATAGAAAAATAGATAGATAGATATTTATTTTATAAAATCATATTTTAATTAGGTTCAAATATTTGCATGTAGTATTTATTATAAAACATATAATTCATAATTCTTAGCCTAATATATAATATTTAATAAAATACGTTCACAAATTTTGCTATTAGATTATTTTACCTAATATTTTATTAATTAATAATATTTTACAATATTTTATTAAACATATAATTAGGGTTTACGTCAATCATGAATAAATGTGTGTGTATTAGCTAAATTGACTCTCTGAACTAGGTAAAGCAAGACCTCCCTCTTTAGTGATAATCTCTTGAAGTCTATTGATTCTGTTTGTTTCTCTCATTAGAACTCTTTATTGCCATACAACAAAGGGATTGAGATTTAGTGGAAGAAATTGCATTTACGTTCACAAAGCTATTCAGCAGGCTATTTACCGATAAGGAGATGAGGATTTTGATGCTAGGTCTTGATGCTGGTGGTAAGACAACCATTCTGTATAAGTTGAAGCTTGGTTAAATTGTCACCACAATTCCTACTATTGTCTTCAATGTAGAGACTGTTGGATACAAAAACATCAATTTCACTGTGTGGGATGTTGCGAGTCAAGACAAGATTCAACCTTTCTGGAGAGATTACTTCCAAAATACTTAAAGTCTCATATTTGTGGTGGACAACAATGACAGAGATCGAGTTGTTAAAGCCAGAGATGAGTTGCATATGATGCTAAATGAGGAAAAGCTTCGAGATGTAGTTTTGCTGGTGTTTGCCATTAAGCAAGATCTTCCCAATGCGTTGAATGCAGCTGAAATTACTAGCAAGCTAGGACTTAATTCTTTTTACCAAGGCCATTGGCACATTCAGAGCACATGTGCTACCTCTAGTGAGGGCCTTTATGAGGGTCTTGATTGGCTTTCCAATTACATTGCCAACAAGTCATAAATAATTTTAGCATGATGAGACAAGCTTTGTTGACATATCTGAATGTAGACATAATCTTTGCCTATTTTGCTTGAGTTTTATTCTATTATGTGGATGACATCATCTATTTCTAGGAGATTCAAATTGTATTTATATTTATATATTGAATGCCTGAAATACAAGATCATATTTACATTGTTCTAATCTGTTGTATGCTGAACTTGTTTGTTTTCTGTTTTGTGTTTTTTCCATTGGATCCCATAGGTATGAGAACATATAACTATAAATAATTGTCTTTGACTATATGTATAACTATAAAATATTATACATTATTATATTTAAAAATATAATTAACAACATATATTTAATATACATTTTAATATATTAGTATATAAAAGTGTATTTTACCATATATATACCTATAGATAACTATATTTATACATATAGAAAATTACATAAAAAATATATATACCTACATGTATAAATATAAGTATAACTATATGTGTAACTATATGTATAACCACATATAACTATATTTATAATTACATGTGTAATAACATACAACATTATTTTAACTATATGTGTATAACTATATATAAATATTTGTATAATTATATATAAATATTTGTATAACTATATAACACTTTATATAATTAAATATAACTATATGTGTAACTATGTATACACATATGTAAATTTATATATTTGTTTATAACTTTTTATATTTATGTATAACTATTTGTATGAATATATCTATATATAACTATATGTTTAACTATATAAAAATATTTACAGCTATATTTACTATATGTATAAAAACATATAACTATAGATAATTATATCTTATTATATGTATAACTTTAAAAGCTTTATACCTAACTTAATTTAAATATATAATTTACAACATATATTTAATATATATTTGTATATAATAGTATATAAAAATGTATTTTATTATATTTATACCTATACATAACTATATGTATAATTATATAAAATTATAAAAATATATATATATACCTACATGTATAAATATAAGTTTAACTATATGTGTAACTATATGTATAACCACATGTAACTATATTTATATTTACATGAATAACAAAATGCAACATTATGTTTAAATATGTGTATAAATATATATAAATATTTGTATAACTATATAACACTCTATATAATTAAATTTAACTATATTTGTAACTATGTATACATATATGTAAATCTATATATTTGTTTATAACTTTGTATACATTTATGTATACCTACTTATAATTACATGGAGCTATGGAACAATGCAAAATAGCCTCAGAAATCAGGTATTATTTGGATGATAGCTATCATACACTACTTTCTTTTTCCTTATAACACTAATGTATGCTGATAAAATATTATTAAAATTTTGAACTTGTAATCATATCACAATGTTCCTATAATAATGAGAGTAGTATAAGCTCTAATTTATTTAACAATTTACATCCTCAGTTAATTGGGTACACTCTAGAAAGATAATGAGTTGGTAATGAAATCATACAAATCTCATGAGTTTGATGTTGCTTAAAATAAGGAATTGGAGCTATGGATCAATGCAAACCAGCATAAAAAATCAGGTATGATATTGATGATAGCCATCACAAACTTTTTCATTTTCCTTATTAAACTAATGAATGCTGAAAAATGATCATAAAATTTGAAATTGTTAATCATATTAGGTTTGCTATTATGTTTCTTTCAAGGCTAATTTATAAACTTATATAGACTATTATGCATTTATATTTAATATTGCTTCTCATCTAGTTTGTGCTTTGCTTATTCACTTGATATATATATGAAAACATCCTTTGAGTAGCCAAGTAATTTTACACGTGGAACTTTATTGAGTATATATGTACATGTACACTGTAGTGAACATGTACATATATTATATGTACATGTACATATATAATGGTATAAATGTATAACTTTTTACCAGTATATATGTACATACTTGTACATATATAGTCTGCAATGTAAATGTACATACATGTACATATATACTCTAGTGTATATGTATACATGTATATATTTACATATACACTATAGTGTATATGTACATTTACTGAGTATATATGTACATATAAATACTTGTACATGTGTACCAGTATATATGTACATATACATATATGCCACTATATACATATATACTTCTATATATGTATATCTACATATATATTAGTATATATATACATATATACTACAGTATATATGTACAAATATATTACAGTATTATATATTTAAGACATTTAGATTTACAAAATCATGACATAAAGTTTTTAGTGATGCAAAATTTAGCATGGTTTGTATTAAATCAAAATTTTGAAAGGTTTGTAGTAATCTAAAACTCTTCATTTGTTATATCTGCTACTAAACTATATGTGTATACATATATATAAATATTTGTATAACTATATAAACTCTATATAATTAAATATAAGTATATTTGTAATTATGTATACATATATGTATATATATTTGTAAATCTATATATTTTTTATAACTTTGTATATATTTATACACAACTACATATAACTTCAAGTATGAATATATCTATATATAACTATATGTTTAACTATATATAACTAATTATAACTATATATACTATATGTATAATAACATATAAATATAAATAATTGTATCTTACTATATGTATAACTATAAAAACTTTTTACATTTAGATTAGGGATTAATCACCTATAAGAATAAAAAAGTAAAATTTATGATTAATTAAAAAATTTATGAAAATATTAAGAAAATAATTATTTTTGTTTAATGAAATTATGATTATGAAGTATCTGAAAATGATAACTTTTTAATTCAAATAAGATAGATGTAAGTTATTGGTTGGTTTGTCAAATATGAGTTTTTATAACTTGTTAAAATACTTAGACATTAATTATTGTTCTACTTTTTTTAGAGGACATGAAGAATCTAGATGCATTGAGTTTGTAAAAATTATATAAAATTTTTTTCGTGATATCTAAAATGTCTCGTGATTAGCAGATCTTTACTATGTTTAGTGTATATTAAAATCTATCGTATTTATGATTGTGAATAGTATTTTAGATAGGAAAATCAAATTACAATCAATATTATTGAAAATTTGTTATGATAGAAAGATTAAGATAATACATAAATGAGTCTTGAAAATCAAATTCATACATTACAAAAAAATACATATGATGATGTATATGATAAAATTTAAAGTTGTATAGATAATAACAGTTAGATTGAAAATGATGTTATAATTTTTATCATTTTATGACTTAATGATTTTTAATATTTTTTATGTTTTAGTTTTATTTTTAAAGATTATGTTACCATATTTTATTTTAATAAGTATTAATTATAATTTTAATTTAAATAATTTTGTTAATGTTTTTTTTAATTCATAATTTTAAATTTTCTATGTACTAGGTATGTGTGTATATTTTTTGTATTTACATTATGTATACATGTATATACACAATAATTTCTATCTATCTACAATGTGTATATGTATATATTCAATATGAGTGTGTACACACATTGTATGTACATTCTATATACATTATGTATGTATTTTGTATATTGTAATACACAATAATTATATTATGTGTATATATAGATACACATAACAATTAACACATCTATGTTATGTATAATATATTGATATAATGCTACCATCATGCTCAACACTTGCCGCCTGCACACACTATCCATGGGACATGGCCCATAGTAGTCTAGGGTCCAGGGCCTAGGACCTTGTGAGGTGGACCAAGTGCCATGGACAGGCCCTGACTAGGGTATGCTTGGCTCTCCTGGTTCAGACCCTAGCTATTCTAGGTTTGGCACGTGCCTGTCCAGATAATAACTATTCTCATCATAATTATTGGCAAAGATTTTCATGAGAACTATCTGGAGTATCTTAATTTTTTTTTCTATGAAGTTTGAGGTGATGAATATATATAATATTCATTATATTTATTGCATAATTTTAATTTATGAAGTTTTATTTAACTTGTATCTAGTCTAGGTAGTGTAGTGCTTATATTGATGGCATGCTTCAAACACTTTTACTTTTGTTCTTTAAAAAAATATCATGTGTCTTGGGGCAGTCTTCAACATGTTAGATGAAATGATGGTGGTTGTGGTGGTATTATCACTTTTATTTCTCCCATTTTATATCATATCCATAATATAAATACATGCATTTAGGTTCCTGATTCTTAATGCAACCAAACCTATAAAAGTGATTATGTACAATGCCACACAGAAGAAGAAATACATGATGAAAATTTATCTTCGAGAGCAAATTAGATTTATAAGATAGAAAGCATGTTGTGATTGAATTAGCATCAAGGTCATTGAAGATTGTATTATTTAGTTTTGGCATGTGTTATTTTTTTGTTATGTTTTGGAAGATAAAAATTCTGTTTGTCTGGACATGTACTGTTCTGATTTTCACTACACGACTTTTTTTATTTTTTATTTGTCAATTAGTTTTTGTAAAGTATGAAGCCTGTGCAATTTGTTAATGATACTAGGTTTCTACTTACCATGCAGAGTTGGATGTTCTGGCAATGAAATACTAGGCCTCATGTGCTAGCTCTTGTGATGTGATTATCTTTCTTTTCAGTCATGTGGTGCATGGCATGCACTGTATATGTACAAGTATATAAGTATGAATATACTTGGTATATACAAACGTATATAATGAATATATACGTAGGTATATAACAAGTATGTACATAAGTGGGTGCATATATTTATTTGTAGACATGTATATATTGTCTTACATACATGCCCATACACACACACACACACATGTTTGAATATATAATTGCTCGAGTTGGTCTAGTCATCATCATGCATTGCTTACCGATGCAAGTCATAAAAGTCATGAATATTAGACCTTTCCCAAACTGTGTATATAATGAATATATAATTGCTCTTGTGGTCTAGTCTTATCTATGCCAGCCTGGTAGACATAGGGTGGTCTTAAATCTTTTAGTAATTATGTAGATATGCAATTATCACATGGTACAAAGCATATGTATGAAGAAATAAGTTTTCTTGTTGTAGGCACTTCAATGATTGGTTATAATTGTACTGTCTTAGGATGATGATAATGATGCTCGTGTAGTGTCGAGTAATTTTATTACATCTCACAAAATTGTATTCAATTGGAAGGAAAAACATATCATTACATGATTTTTACAGGCCGCAAGTGCCAAGAGGATTATCGGTTCCTATTTAGGGAGAAGTAGCTTGCCGCCACATCAAAAACTCACTCAATCTCAAAATAAGTGGTTGGTAGGGAAGTTTATCAATCGAGCATCATCGCCAGCCCCACTTTTATTATCAGCATCAGTAGCGGCAGCAGCAGAAGTGGAAGTGGCACCAGCAGCATAAGCAGCAGCAGCATTGGCTATAGTAGGGGCAGTGGAACTAGTAATGGAAGCATCAGTAGTGGCAGCAGCAGTAGCAGTAGGAGCAGTAGTAGCAACAATGGAGGTGGCAGTAGTAGCAGCAGTGTCAGTGGCAGTAGCAACAGCAGGAGCAATAGTAGCAATGGTGGCGGCAGTAGCAGCATCAGGAGCAATAGTAGCAGTGGTGGTGGCTCTAGCAGCAGCAAAGGCTATATATACGTACATATATATGCACATATATTACTACAGTATTTGTACATATAATACTACAGTATTATATGTACATATATACTGAATATATATGTGCACAGTATATATGTACATAAAATACTGCAGTAATATATGATCATATACACTATAGTATATATGAACATATATACTATAGTATTATATATTTATCAAAACATATATTTTTTTAATTTTTTTTTGATTTTATTCACTGATTTAAATTTCTTACAGATATGGTTCCTCATTATTCTCTATATGAAGTTTGTATAAGTAGGAGGATTTTTTATTAGACATGATGCACCGCAACTCGGACATCTTTGTAGCTATAGAAAGATGGTTATCGGAGTAGCTGAGGAAGAGAAAGCAACATCAATGCACTGATAGATTATACTTTATGCACTATCAGTAGATACATTGATGAATAAGATGTAATAAAATTTTGTTGTCTTTGTTTTAAATATGTAAGAAAAGGGTTGCTTAGATTGTAGTTATTCAAAATTATTATTCTAATAATTTATTCATCATTTTGTGTTGCACATTAGCATGGTGGAGTGCTCCATTTTTCTAGGTTTAAGTTTCTTATTTATTTGTTAATGGTTACTACTACATATGATTATTCTTTATTTCATCTGCCAGTTCTTTGTTAGCTTGTCAGCTCAGTCAATGCAGGGCAAAGTAACCCCCTTATAAGCCTTGGGACCGGAAGAGAGTTTTGGTTGAGGGGAGGCAAGATGCGAACTTTGATGCTCCAAGCCTACCTCGTGGTTCGTCTTCCAGGTTTTTCTCTAATAGTTTTTAGAGATATTTTCTAAAATTTAAATAATCTTCGTATTTCATATTTATGTTGATAGCGAAGTAATCTGTCATCTTTTTGAAGTATAAATGGGATCATACTAATTTGTTGTAGTTTTGTGTCATCTTTGTGAAGTATAAATTGGATAATATTAATTTGTTGTAGTTTTGTATCATCCGAGGTTATGTGATTATATATATGTGCATATAATAATGTAATATATACGTGCATATATACTGTAGTATATAGTGCATATATACTGAGTATATTTGTACGTATATACCGAGTACATATATACGCAGTATATACGTGCATATAAACTTAGTATATACGTGCATATTTACTAGTATATATGTGCATATATACATGGTATATACGTACGTATATACTAGGTATATACGTATGTATAAACTCGGTATATACGTACTATAAACTCGATATATACATACGTATATAATCGGTACATACATATGTATATACTTGGTATATACATACTTATATACTCAGTATATACAAACATATATGTTGTAGTATATAAGTACGTATATACTGAGTATATACATAAATATATACTATAGTATGTGTGTATATACTATAGTATATGTACATATAATACTGCAGTATTATATGTAAATATATACTTAGTATATGCGTATATTTATACTTAGTATATACTGGCATATAAACTTTGTATATACATGCATATACTCATTATATATGTGTGTATATACTTGGTATATACATACTATATACTATGTATATACGTACATATATACTGAGTACATACGTATATACTCGGTGTGTATATACTATAGTATATGTACATATAATACTGCAGTATTATATGTAAATATATACTTAGTATATGCGTATATTTATACTTAGTATATACTGGCATATAAACTTTGTATATACATGCATATACTCATTATATATGTGTGTATATACTTGGTATATACATACTATATACTATGTATATACGTACATATATACTGAGTACATACGTATATACTCGGTATATATGTACTATATACTCAGTATATTCGTACTATATACTTGGTATATACGTACTTTATACTTGCTATAAACGTACTATATACTATGTATATACATACTATATACTCTGTATATATGTAACTATATACTCGATATATACGTACGTATATACTTGGTATATACATAAATATATACTCGGTATATACATACTTATATACTAGGTATATACGTACTTATATACTCAGTATATATGCACATATATACTATAGTATATGCACATATAATACTGTAGTATTATATGTGCATATAATATTTTAGTATTAAATGTACGTATATATCGAGTATATATGTACTCAGTATATATGTACATATAATACTTCAGTATATATGTAGATATACTACAGTAATATATGTAACGAGTGAAATGTTTGTATATATGTAGATATATACTACAGTATTATATATTTATCAAAACATAATTTTTTTATTTATATATTTTGATTTTATTGGCTTGTTTAAATTTCGTATAGATATGGTACCGCATTGTTCCCCATATGAAGCTTATATAAGTGAAGAGATTTTTTACTAGACATGTCGAGCCGTGACTAGGACATCTTTGTCGTAGTAGAAAGATCGTGATCAGAGGAGTACAGAGAAAGAAAACAACGTCAATACACGGATATATTATATTTTATGTATTGTCGATAGATACATTGATGAATAAAATGAAATACAATTTTGTTAAATTTTTGTTTGATTTATGTAAATTATTTAATTAGAATAATTAATTAAATGATTTTATTTTTTGTTAATTATAAATTACTATTTATAGTTTTAGTTTTAATTCAATTTGATATAAAAATATCAAATTATTTAATTAAATATTTTGAAAAAAAAAATTCTGAAAATAGATTCAGAATGAAAAAAGCTAGGGAATTTTCTATTGCTAATTTAGCTAAGGAATTTCCCTTGCTAATTTAGCTAGAGAATTTTCCTTTACTAATTTAGCTAGAGAAATTATTATTTTAGCTAGAGATATTACCGTCACTAAAACATTAGCTAAGGACTATTTCCCTTGCTAATTTTTAGTGACGAGCACTTTAGATTAGGAAATCTTCTGTCAACATATAAGTTTAGCGACGGAAAAGCCCCAGTTAGCTAGGGAGTTTTCCCTTTCTAATTTCGCTAGGGAATTTTCACTTACTAATTTAGCTAGGAAAATTAATATTAAATATATAACATTCGGTTATATATTTAAAGAGAAGGATTAGTAGATACTATTTTGAAGGATAAAATGCAGGAAATAAAAGAAGTAAATGATGAGATGAAAGAAGTTAAGAATGCAATGCAAAAGCAGATATCTTATATAGAGTCATAGTTAATGGCCTTAACATAGCAGATAGCATACTAACTTATAGCAGATAAACCATGCAGGAGAAGCAAGCACAAATGCACTAGCTAATGATGAAGATGATGATTTAGATTTAAATGATTATATACTTATATAATCTTTTTGTTTTAACTATGTAACTATTGTATCAGAATAATTTCTAAATTGTTTTTACTTTTTGTTAATTATAAAAAATGGGTTATAGTATATGTTTTTATTCAATTTAATATAAATATTTAAAAATATGTAATCAAATTTTTTGTAAAAAATTAAATTGTGAAAATATATTTGGAATGAAAATGGCTAGGGATTTTTCCATCCCTAATTTAGATAGGGAAGTTTCTATATATATTCAGGAAAAAAATATTAATTACTAGTCTTAATTATGATCAAAAAATTAAGCAAAAAAATATAATTAGCTAGGGATTTCTATAATTCAAAAATTTGCTAGGGAAGTTTTTTTCCTTTAATATTTTGTGATGAGCACTTTAACTTTGGATAATTTACATCATAAATCCATTGCTATTCTATTTTAACTACGGAATTTCTTATAATAATTAAGGAAATATCCCTAGTTATTTTGGCATTTTTTGTAATGCTATATGTCTATCTATCTATTCATTTATCTATCTATCTATTTATCTTTCTATTTATCTATCTATTTATCTAACTGCCTATCTGCATATCTACCTAATTGTCTAACTAACTAATTATATATCTGTCTACATGTCTATCTATCTATTTATCTATCTATCTATAGATTTATTGAAATGTCTATCTATATATTTGTCTTTCTATCTATCTATCTATCTATCTCACTATCTATCTATCTATCTATCAATTTGATAATATTTCTATCTTTAAATATCTCTATCTAACTATCTATTAATTTGTATATCTTTATCGATCTATCTATCTATCTTTCTGTCTATCTATCTATTATCTATCTATATGTCTATCTATCTGTCTATCTATCTATCTTTATATCTGGTAATATTTTTATCTATCTATCTATCATTTATCTATCTATCTATCTATCTATTTATCTATCTATATACTTGCCTATCTATCTCTTTCTCAATCAATCAATCTATCTATCTATTTATCTATAACTCTAAATAACTATCTATCTGTCTATCTATCTATCTGTCTATCTATCTATCTCTATGATGTCTATATGTTTATCTTTCTATATACCTATCTTTTTATCTATTGATTTGTCTAT
The DNA here is from genome assembly GCA_029783825.1 of Sapria himalayana. Lineage (NCBI taxonomy): Eukaryota > Viridiplantae > Streptophyta > Magnoliopsida > Malpighiales > Rafflesiaceae > Sapria > Sapria himalayana. Next base: position 500,834 of record JAREIK010003479.1, read on the forward strand.
CTCAATCTATCTGACAATTTGTATATTAGTTTTTCTATCTATTTATCTATCTATCAATCTATCTATCAGTCTATCTATCTATTTGTGTATAGGTATATCATTCTAATTGTCTATCTATCTAAATATCCCTATCTATTCATCTATCTATCAGACTATTTAACTATCTTTCTACACTAATAGAAAACCCCCATATAGCTAGGGATAATTCCTTAGCTAAATGAGCATTTTTTTAACTAAACAGGATATAACAATGGATTACTGACGGATCAGTTCCCAATCTAAAGTGCTTCTCGCTAAAATTTAGTGAATGAAAGTGTCCCTGGCTAAAGTTTAGTCACGGAATAATGCCTTTCTAAAAAAATAATTTTAGTCGCTAAATTAGCAAGCTAAATGAGATTTTTCCATTGCTAAATGAAAATAATGATGAAAGATTTCCCAAGCTAAAGTGCTCATTGCTAAATATTCGCGATGGAAATAGTCCCTAGCTAAATAAATTTACCGACTGAAAATCTGTTACTAAAATAAAGATATCACTATCTAAATTAGTTAGGGAAAATTACCTAGCTAAATTAGCAAGGGAATTTTCCCAAGCTTAATTAGCTAGGAAATTTTTCATAGAAAATTTTCCCTAGCTTAATTAGCTAGGAAATTTTTCCTAGCTTAATTAGCTAGGGAATTTTCCCTAGCTAATTTAGCAAGGGGAATTTTTGCTAGAAAATTTAGCTAGAGAAAATTTGCTAAATTAGCTAGGGAATTTTACCTATCTATTTTAATTTCAAAACTATTATTAGAATTTAATTTATTTTAAAATTTTTTAATTAAATAATTTAATATTTTTATATTAAATTGATTAAAAACAAAAACTATAAATGATAATTTATAATTAACAAAAAATAAAATCATTTAATAACTTATTCTAATACAATATTTTACATAATTAAAATAAAAAAAATAACAAAATTTTATTACATCATATTCATCAATGTATCTACCGATAGTGCATAAAGTATAATCTATCCATTCATTGATATTGTTTTCTCTTCCTATGTTCCTCTAATCACCATTTTTCTACTATGACAAAGCTATCCGAGTCACGGCACATCATGTCTAGTGAAAAATTCCTTCACTTATACAAGATCTGTATGGGTAACAATGCGTACCATATTTGTAAGAAATTTAAACTACTCAATCGAATCAAAATAAAAAAAAGTTATGTTTTGATAAGCATATAATACTACAGTGTATATGTATATATCATCACCGTCACCTCCGTCGCCACCGCTGCTACTGCCATCGCTGCCAATGCTGCCGCTACTACTACTATTGATAATAAAATTATGGTGGGCGATGATGCTGGACTAATTAACTTGAGATTGAGCAAATTTTTGATTAGGTGACGAACTTCTTCTCCCAAAATAGGACCCGATATTCCTCTTGGACCATAATTACATAGCACTACACGAGCATCATCATCATCATCATTATAAGACATAGTACAATTAAAACCAATCATTGCAGAATTTAGAGCAAAAAAACTTATTTACTCATACGTTCGCTCCGTACCATGTGATAATTGCATATCAATACAATTACTAAGATTTTTAAGACCAACATCTATTTGTCTGGCGGGCCTGGACCAGAAATATCATACCAAAGCTTTAGGAAATGTCTAATATCCATTGCTTTTATTAATTGCATCTATGAGAAATGCACGATGATGACCAGACCAGCCTGAGCAATTATATATTCAAAAGTGTGTCTGTGTGTAAATGGGTGTGTGTGTATGACAATATATACATGTCTACAAATAAATATATGCTCCCACTTATGTGCACACTTGTTATACCTACGTATATACTTAGTATATACGTACGTATATACCAAGTATATTCATACTTAATATACTCGGTATATGTACATATATAGTGCATGTCATGCGCCACATGACTCTGAAAAGAAAGATCAATACACCACAAGAGCTAGCACATGAGGCCCTGTATTGCACTGTCACAACATCCAACTCTACATGATAAGCAAAAACCTAGTATCATTAACAAATTTCATAGGCTTCCGACTTTAAGAAAACTAATTGACAAATAGAAATTTTAAAAAGTTGCCCGGTGAAAATTAGAATAGTACATGCCCAGAAAAATAGAATTTTTATCTTCCAAAACAAAACAAAAAAACAACACGTGCCAAAACAAAATAATTTAATCTCCAATGTTTTTGATGCTAATTCAACCACAACATGCTTTCTATCTTATAAATCTAACATGCTCTCGGAGATAAATTTTCATTATGTACTTCTTCTTCTGTGTGACATTATATTTGGTCTCTTTGACAGGTTTGGTTGCATTCGGAATGAGGCACCAAAATGCATGTATTTATATTTTTTAACATGATATCAAAGTGGGGGAAATAAAAGTGATAATGCCGCTACCACCACCATCATTTCAGCTAGCATGTTGGAGACTCCCCCAAGACACCTGATGTTTTTTTAAAGAACAAAAGTAAAAGTGTTTGGAGTATGCCATCAATATAAGCACTACACTACCTATACTAGATACAAGTGAAATAAAAAATACAAAAATTAAAATAGTGCAATAAATATAATAAATATTATATATATTCATCACCTCAAACTTAAAAGTAAACAGAAATTAAGATACTCTAGATAATTCTCATTAAAATTTTTGCCAACAATTGTGATGAGAATGGTTATTGCCTTGCCCAGCACGCACCCAACCCAGAATAATCGAGGTCTGAACTAGGAGAGCCAGCCAAGTGCTCTTCAGGGCCTGGCCATGGCACCTCGTCCACCTCACAAAGGCCTAGGCCCTAGACCATGGACCCTTGTGGGCCATGTCTCATGGATAGTGTGTGCAGGTGGCAAGTGCTGAGCATTATGGCAGCATTATATCAATATATTATACATAACATAGAAGTTTGAATTGTTATGTGTATCTATATATTCACATAATATAATTATTGTGTATTACAATATACAAAATACATACATATCGTATATATAATGTACATACAATGTGTATATACACTCATATTGAATATATACATATACACATTGTATATAGATGGAAATTATTGTGTATATACATGTATACATAATGTAAATACAAAATATATACATAGATACCTAGTATATAAAAAATTTAAAATTATGAATTAAAAAAAATATTTAAAAAATTATTTAATTTAAAATTATAATTAATACTTATTAAAATAAAATATGGTAACATTATCTTTCAAAATAAAACTAAAACATAAAATGATAAAAATTATCTAAAATATTATCTAAAATATTACAAATAATTAAGTCATAAAATGATAAAAATTATAACATCTTTTTCAATCAAGCTGTTATGATCTGTACAACTTTAATTTGTATCATATACAACATTATATGTATTTTGTTGTAATGTATGAATTTGATTTTGAATACTTATCTATGTATTATCTTAATCTATCTATCATAACAAATTTTCAATAATATTGAACGTAATTTCTTTTTCCTATCTAAAATAATATTCACAATCATAAATACGATAGATTTTAATATACACTAAACACAGTAAAGATCATCAAATCACGAGACATTTTAGATATCCAAAAAAAATTATATAATTTTTACAAACTCAATGCATCTAGGTTCTTCATATCCTCTAAAAAAAGTAGAACAATAATCGATGTCAAAGTATTTTAACAGGTTATAAAGACTCATATTCGACAAACCAACCTATCACTTTCCTCTAAAAAGATATCATCTTCAGATAAATCCCTAATAATATTTAAATAAATATTATTCGGAAAATAAATTTCATTAAAATAAATTTTACTTTTAAAATACTTTATTTAAATAACTATATATAACATATTTATTTTCCTTTTGTTTATATTTAATGAAACTTATTTGAATAAATATTTGGAAAATAAAGTATTTTTGTCTAATAATATGTTAGTATTTATATCTAACTATTTGTCAATTTATTTGTCTATTTATCTGTCTATCAATATCACTATAAATTTGTCAATCAATTTGTCTATCTATTAATCTATTTATAAACCTATATATCTATTTGTCTATCTATCTTTCTACATATCTTTTAATATATCTATCAACTTATCTATCAATCTATTAATTTTTCTTTCAACTTATAGATAGATAGATAGACAAAAACACAATTAGATAGTTAATAGGAAGAGGGCCTGAAAGATAAATAGATCGACATATAGGTATATAAACAAAAAGTTAGATAGATAGATAAACATATAGAAATATAGATAAATAGATAAACAACTAGATAAATAGATAGATATATAGACAGATAGATAAATAGATAGATATAAAGAAAGATAGATAAAGAGATAGATAGATTGAAGACGAATAGATAGATTAATAAATAGATATATAGATAGAATTACAAAAAGCATATATTCAAATATACAAAAAGTAAAATAGATATATAAATATATAAACAAATAGATAAATAAATAGATAGATAAAAAGATAGATACAAATATATATAAATAGATAGTTAGATAAATAGTAATATAAATAGACAGATAAATAGATAGATAAATAGATAGATAGTCAGATATATAGATAGATAGAAAATTTAATAGATAAATAGATAGATAAATTGATAGACATATATAATGATAGATAGATCCATATATATTAAGATAAAAAGATAGATAGATAAACAGATAGACATATTGGCATCTTAACATATAGATAGATAGACAGATAGTAAGATAGATAGATAACCAGAAACATATATAAGCAGATATATAGATAATTACATAGGCATATAGATAGAAGAATAGATTGTTAGATAGATCATTAGATAGATAGATATCTAGATAGACAGATATCTAGATAGACAAATATAGAGATAGATAATTAGGTATATAGATAGATAGATAGTTAGTTAGTTAGACAGATAAATAGATAGATAAATTCATATATAGAAAGACAATTAGATAGTTAGAAAGATAGATAGATAGATAGATAGATAGACAGATCAATAGATAGACCTATGAATAGATAAATAGTTAGACAATTAGACAAATAGATATACTTATAGTTAGATTGACAAATAAAAATATCTATAGATGTGTAGATAAGCTAATAGATAGACAGACATATAGACAGATAGACAGACAGACAGATAGATAGATAAACAGATAGACATACAGATAGAAAGATTGATAGATACATAGATAAATAGATTTACAAAAAGAATGATAGATAGATAAATTGATATAAATAGATATATAGTCAGATATATATTTAGTTAGATAGAAAGATAGAAAAATATATAGATAGATTGATAAATATAAAAAATTAAAATATATAGATAAGCAGATAGTTAGATTTGATGAATAGATAGATAGTTATATACATACACAAATATATAGATTGACTTATAAAGAGATAGACAAAAACACAATTAGACAGTTATAAAGTAGATAGACTGAAAGATAAACAGATAGACATATAGGTATATAAACAAAAAGTTAGATAGATAGATAAACATATAGAAATATAGATAAATGGATAGATAGATAAACAACAGGAAAAATAGATAGATCAATAGATAGAAAGATTGATAGATAGATATAAGAAAGATAGATAGATAAAGAGATAAATAGATAGATAGATAGAAATACAAAAAGTATATATACAAATATACAAATATTAAAATACATAGATAAATATATAGACAAATAGATAGATAAATAGATATACATATAGATAGATAGATAAATAGAGTGATTTATATATATTGATAGATAGACTGTTAGATACAGATAGATATATAGACAAAAAGTTAAATAGACAACTAGACAAATATATAGAAATAGAGATAGATATTAGACACTTAGATAAAAAAATATATAGATAGATAGATAGATAGATAGACATAAAGATAGATAAATAGATAGATATACAGATAAACAAATAGATAGATTAACAAATAGATAGATAGATAGGCAATAAAATAGATCAATACTTAGACAGATAGACTAAAGATAGAAAGATAGATAAAGATAGATAGAAATATAGAAAGATAGATTGACATATGTATAGATATTGAGATAGACAAATAGATAAATAGATAGATAGATAATTGGACATTTAGTAATATGGATATATAGACAGATAGACATAGAAATAGATAGATAGAGAGTTAGATAGATAGGTAGATAAATAGATAGATAGAAAAATAGAAAGATAGATATATAAATTAATAGGCAAATAGGCTTATAAATTGATAAACTAATAAACATAAAGATAGATATACATATAGATAGTAAGATAAATAGATAGATAAAAAATAGATACAAATATAAATATATTGATTGATTGATTGGCTGATAGACTAATAGATTGATAAATATAAAGATAGTTAGAAAGTTATATAGATAGATACATAGAGAGATAGATTCATAAATCAATAGATTGATACTTTGTCATATATACAAATAGATAGGTAGATAGGTAGACATATAACAAACATATATATAGATAGATAGTAGATATGTAGATAGACATATAAATAGAAATATAGATATTAAGATAGATAGTAAAATAGATTAATAGATGGATATATAGAT